>JAUTDX010001184.1:0-68559 GCA_030844895.1 Ambrosia x helenae
GGCTATGAAATTCGTTTGATGACCGAAAAGACAGAATAGCGGGGGTGTTATTGTCTTTGTTGGTGATTGATATTCGTGGTGGCGAATAATGGTTCAGGTTAGCCGTATAACGGGGTTGTACCGGTTGGGATGGCGGTGTTGACTACCCGGTGATCCGTGAAGTGGTGATAAAAATTCATAAAAACTAGCAAACTTTCAATCCAGATGAGATCAAGACCTGGTCCTTCCCGCCAAGGATAGGAATGGAAAAACCGTTTAGGTTGTTCTCTTTTGGCAGATGTATCCGATCGGATTTGCGGATAGACGAAAGGAAGAAGATTCGTCAAAAGCGGGGTGCTTTGAATCTTGTCGTGTCTAGCAAGGAAAGAAAAAAAAAAAGAAGAAGCTGGAAGCGTGTTTTTTTCTTTGATCGGTGGTCAAGGACGGGTAGTTCTGGTGACCCGGGAAGAGGGAGATATGAATCTTGGTAAAGGAATTGAAGTTGTCAACAACGGTGTGGATGTGAAGAAACGAATCTAATTCAAGATTAAGGGGGAGAATGAAGACGTTAATCTTGAATTAAGAGATAAGGATCAAGACTGGTTATAGATAATTCTTGGTGAATTATTTATTGTGTCTTTTATATTTTTATTAGGGATAATTATTGGTTTAACTAGATAGGTTTATCTAGTTGGTTTATTTTATTATTTAAATAGGGTTTGAGTTTGGTTAGGATTAGAATAAGTTTAGTATAAATAGATGGTTAGGCTATTGTATTTTGTGTGCTTTGGTTTGATAATAAAAAGAGTCGAACGAGTTCGTTCAATCTCGTGTGTTTTGTCGTCGATCAAAGGGCCTGATTTTCCAACATAGTTTCCTTTTTCTTATGACTTTTATGCCCATTCATTACGTTTTGTTAGTTTTTTCAGAACCATTGATATGTAGTCGGGTCAGCTCAGGTCGCCTTGGGTTAAAGTTTTTTGGACCACTGGTTCCTGACCGCACCTTTGGGTTAGCTTCTTGCCATCCTTCGTCAGAGATTGCTTTTTGAACTTCTTCAAGGATTAATTTTTCATCTTTAGTGGTGCTATGACTGTTATGCCCCTTCATTACCTTTGAACAACCACCTCTTGCACATCCTCCTGAATAGTAGATTATGTTTCTGTTACAATGGTCTCATCAGTATCATGAATTGCCATGTCATGATTTTGTGCGTCTATTGGGAGTTCATGAGTCTTCTCACCAACTGGTGATGCCTAAAAGTCATTCAGTTCCTTTGAAGGTCAAGTTAGTCCTATGAAATAATAAATAGACAAAATTACAAAAATCAACTTTGTGTATTACCAAAACTACAACCTATACCTTTCAGTTTAAAAAGCACTCAAATCAACCTTTATGTATAATTTTTGTTGCAGATTAAACCTTTAAACACAAACCCAATTAATTTTTGTTGTTAAGTCAGGGGCAAATCAGTCATTTTACCCACCATTTTCTTCTTCTTCCTCCTCTCTAATCCACCTCTGCATTTTCCACCGTAGGACACATCCACCACAGCCATCGTATGAACCGTCCTCACCATCATAGAGCGACCCGTTATCCTCCTCCCACACATTAGAAACACCAAGATCATCAATGCCACCATTCCTGTGATTCCAGCTGCGTACAACAGCATACAGAAAACAATCACATCAAACCCGCTCCGACTTCGTTCAACCCTCTCTGGCCACTAACGAAGCAAAACAACCCCTCCACCGCCACCCGAATTCCAGCAGCCACGAACCACCAACTGGTTACCATCGGACATCATACTTTGACTGAGTTGAAACAAACAACATCAACGACCATCCCCAATTTGTCTAACAGCTGAGAACCCACCTTAAAAACGTCAATTAATACATGCTTCGTATACAAAATCTTACTAAAATACATATACACAACCATTAGGAAACGCCTTTTTATCACTAACCCATGTAATTCATCTACTATTAGTATGTGTTGTTTGCCTTGTTTTGATAATAATAATAATAATTAAAAATTTATAATAGTTACGTTGTTAATGTTGTATATCATTACATTTGTAAAAGAAATATTTACTGTATTAAATTAGGACAAGAAAAATAAATAATATAGATGGTTCTCATTATATATGACTTCACTAAATAGTAAATACTATAAATGGTTTTCATTACTTTGTTATTGAGTTTGAACTAATCTTTGTATCCTTTTAAACAGATAAGACATTTATAAACACGAAGAAAATACAGAGATGGGTTAGGGAAGAAGGGATGGAAGGAGAAGAATAAAAGGATGGGTAAAATGACTGATTTGCCCTTGACTTAACAACAAAAATTGACTGGGGTTTGTGTTAAAGGTTCTTTCTGCAACAAAAATTATATATAAAGGTTGATTTGAGTGCATTTTAAACTGAAAGGTACAGGTTGTAGTTTTGGTAATACATAAAGGTTGATTTTTGTAATTTTGTCTAATAAATATTGGCTTGATATTTAACTACCTTTGCACGACGTTTCTTCTGTCCATCTCCCTTAGAATCTTGATCTAGACTTATGAAATCAAGTAGCTCTGATACACTGCAAGAACGAAGTCCAAATATGTTGGTCCATAAATTTATATTATTGGACAGGTAATATAGAGTACAAATGGATATATCATATACCATATTAATACCTAAGGTGACCCTTACTGGCAATAGATGCATCTGGTTTTGGAGTTCCATTTCTTACTGCTTCTTGTTGTTCTGAAGCTTTTGATTCAAAATATTCAAGCCATGCAGCAGCATCCTGTGTTTAATGGGAATATAAGTCCTAATCATGTACATATTAAAGTAAAATACATAATTATTGTCAATTGTTTCGTCAATTTGTCCTCACCTGGGTACGAAGGTCCTCTAACCCTAATTTTGCTTGAAGAATTTGTAATGTAGTTTGCTCGTGTTGCACACTCAGTGAATAAGCTTCCATCAGAGACAGAGCTATGGCTATTGCATGGTAGCTAGCAGCAGTCTGTAATATGAAAAGTCAATTTATTTAGTCAAAGGTATTTGCTAGAGTAATGTATAGATGGTATGCAGTGAATCTTGCAAAAGAGCATGTATGGGAGAGAGGGAGAGGGACAGAGACCTGTATGTATGCATAATCGCTTAAGAATTTTTAATTTTTTTAGAAGTACTTACAGTTGTAATATATATGTTTT
Organism: Ambrosia x helenae; assembly: GCA_030844895.1. Classification (NCBI taxonomy): domain Eukaryota; kingdom Viridiplantae; phylum Streptophyta; class Magnoliopsida; order Asterales; family Asteraceae; genus Ambrosia; species Ambrosia x helenae. Next base: position 3,190 of record JAUTDX010001184.1, read on the forward strand.
TTTTTCATAGCACTGGGTTATGAATTTTCCTATATCAACACCGTCTAAAATGAATGATTGTTTATGTGGAACACACTCATAGGCTCTCTTTTGGTCACATAATAGCAGTCTTATTTGGGGTCACAATATTGTACCTGTCTACTCTTGATTTCTAACAGTCAAGAATATATAAGGTTGCAAAAGGTCAATTGTTTTTCATATCTTTGACTTTATGTGTGCATATATTGTGAGAATATAAAAGAGTGCATACAATTATACCAAGATTTTTAGTTTTGGGTTTTTTTTTTCTTTTAAACTACTTACGGTATATAACCTTTGAGCAGGTTATGATGTAGAGGGTCTCAAAAAGCAACTTCAACTTGCAGAAGGGCATGCATTTTGTGGCTGGAAGGCTTTTTTTTTTTTTTACTTTGTACCAGGTATGCATTTGTACTCTTTGGTGACTATTGGCTTTCAAGTAGAGATCATTTTTTTTTGTACTCTACCAATGATGGCCAGATATGTGGCATTTGCAAATGTTATTGGTCAAAATTTTGGTCCTTTGTAAACCCCATGTTGATGCTTTGATATATCTTCACTATATCTTTCTATATGTGAAATTTTAGTCAACTGCCATCAGAGTTTGTTTACTTTAGTGTTTCATGCAGTTAAAAAAAATTGAAATATGCACTTACTTCTTTGCGTGTTTGTTATATAGTTTTAATTTTACTCAGTTTGGGATCCTTGAAAATTATACTAATATTCATTATGTTATGTTTTATCATTGATATAAGGGTATTTAGGTGTGTGTTTTGTAAGTGTTATTGTTTATTATTGATTGATTTTAGTGAACTCATAGTATAATAAAAACATTAATAAAATAATGATGCCCCTGAAGTTGCAAAAGAAAGCGACAATATTATCATATTAAATGATAATTTTGGTTCAGTTATTCTTTTTTCATTGTTTAGCTTTTGGGTAGGGTGCCCCACCCGTTTTTTAAACATCCCCCCCCCCCCCCCCCCCCCCCCCCCCCCCCCCCCCCCCCCCCCCCCCCCCCCCCCCCCCCCCCCCCCCCCCCCCCCCCCCCCCCCCCCCCCCCCCCCCCCCCCCCCCCCCCCCCCCCCCCCCCCCCCCCCCCCCCCCCCCCCCCCCAAGGTTTTAAAGCTCCACCACTGGTTATTATTATTATTATTATTTTGATATTGATGTCCGTTTTAATCACATCTTTTTTTTAGTTTATACTAACGTTGACATGGCATAATTTATTGTGTTAATCAGGTTTACGCTAACCATACTCATAGTTGAAGACATATCTCCTCAGTGGGAATCCTCTAAAAAAGGCTTGCTGAAAGTTAATATATGCTATAATTTCTATAAACAATGATGAATTCATGAACGAAAGCAATAAAAACTAAAATCATCAACTTGTATGTATCTAAGTAATCTTGATTTGCATTTTAGATGAACAAAGATGTAATTTACACAAAAGTTTAAGACACCATTACAACATATTATGCCTAAGGTACCACACGTGAAGATGATCTTACAATTTTGCCTCTCTTAATAATTTACATGGAATGTAAATTATTGTTTGAAGTAATGCTGTCTACCATCTCTTACATGTTATTTTTTGTCATTTATTTAGTGTATGCTACATTTGTCTTTGTAAATTGATGATATATTAGTTGTATTAGCAAACTGGTTTTAAAATAAATTATGTGAAACCCATCGCACAACGTGCTAAAAAAACATAAGTACCCGCGGCAACCCGCGGGCATTTTCACTAGTCTCTCATGAACGCCTACACGTATATTGTAAATTAAAATAAATATTGTGATGATATAAATTCTAAAAAAATATATTGCCGATATAGATTTAAAAAAAAAAACTAACCTTCCCGGTTTCTATTTATTGTCGCTTGCTTGGTTGCGAGTTTATTTCTTCATCCTCTTCCTCTTGCGCAATGATTTGTGCCACTTCAAAAGCGGCGTTCATAAATAGTTGGTCTTCCTCGCTCGACGAAGAGGACGAATCAACCAAAGGTAAATACGACATGGTGGGTTTTTTTTAGAAATTTGAAGAACAAAGTAGAGAGAATTTATAATTTTTAGAGAGAATTGGTGTGAGTAGAGATAATTTTTAAAGAAAGATGCATGTGTTATAAAGAATGGTATTTATAATTTGATTTTTTTATTTATATAGCCGTTTGATGCCAACGGTCAAAATAATAATAATAATAATTTAATGCATGAAGCCCGTCCTGTTCGTCCTGGTGAGAACGTTTGGGACGGAGACGGACCGAGGAGCACAGTGTTGAGGACAAGAACGGACCGGGACGAAGTGTGAGACGATTCCCACACCAATTAGCCTAGTTAAGATGGTGATGTGACCGTACACAATTGAAACAATTGAAGGGAACTAGGGTAACTTTTAAGCATATGATTGAGTTGACTCCCCTGTACATAGTACACACCACATAGTACATACATATACTGATACACCTCATGTCAAGTATCCAGTCACCTAAGTTTCTTAACCCACAGGCAATCAAACACAACACACACACACATCATTCATCTACTCATTTCCTTCCCCTAAATTAACCTTACCCACATCTCCAATTCCAATAATTCTGCTTTTAAACACCATGAATCATGAACCTATGCTCAAACCACCACCAAAATCCTCACTTGCACCTGGTTTTCGTTTTCATCCAACTGATGAGGAGCTTGTGAGGTATTATCTGAGGCGTAAAGTGTGTCGAAAGCCCTTTCGCTTTCATTCGGTGTCTGAAACTGATGTTTATAAATCAGAACCCTGGGAACTTGCCGGTAATTGATCATCTTTTATTGGTTTGATGAAATTTTGCTTCTTTTTTGTGTAATGATGAGTAGGTTGAAGGATGTTTGATCAATTGTAGTAAAAGATTGGTTGTTGTTGTTTATTTATGTAGATAGAGTTGGAAAGAGTGAGTTTTTATTTTAGTTATTGTGTTGTGACTTGAATTAGAAAGTAGTATCTTTATTTGGAAGATTTTGATTCTTGACAAAATTTTGTGTAAAAATGGATATAAATTTTAGAAGAAGATTAGGAGGTGTTTGATAGAAATAATAGAAATTTAAATTGCTTAGTGGTGATCTTGGGAGGTATTAGAAGTTTAGTTATTAGTTAGTATCTTTATTTGGAAAATTAGAAGTTATATAGAAAAAGTATTTAAGATTGTGCAAAAATGGATAAAATCCTAGGATAAAGGGTGAACCTTGAAGAAATCGTAAAGTTGTTGCCATGTGACTTGGAGGTCTCATGTTAGAGTAGTGGAAATAGTCCGTTGTAGAAATGCAACCGTAGCAGTGGAGCTTGAACAAATATATAGGGGGCCGAAAGTCACCGGACCCTTAATTGGGAAGAGGGGGGGGGGGGGGGGTATGATGAAATACGTGTACATTTAAACTATTGAGCAAAAAGACGCAGGGGGGGGGGAGCCCTAGCCCCAATAAAGCTTCGCCCTTGTGCAAGCGGGAGCCTCATGCACCAGGTTGGCCTTGGAATAGCCTAAGGATCACAACTTTGAAGATGATTCTAGGGTATTTTTTGGTGAATATGGACAGATATAGAAGGTTTCATTGGTTTCTAGTTGCTTAGTATAAACATAATCACTTTTTATGCTCAGTGCCTTATATGTGTTTGTGCTGTTTTCGAATTGGTTTAAGCTTAAAGATCAATATATCTTGCATATGTAAATATGTATGTTTAGGATAAAGATGCTGATACATGTATTTTGTGATATGTGGTTATCTAGACTATTCTCAATTAAATTCAAGAGACCAAGAATGGTACTTCTTCAGTCCTGTAGATAAGAAGTATGGAAATGGTTCTCGATTGAACCGTGCCACTGGGCAAGGCTATTGGAAAGCCACTGGGAAGGACCGGGCCGTACACCATAAAGGCCAGGCAATAGGGTCGAAAAAGACGTTGGTTTTCCATGTTGGTCGCGCCCCAGATGGAAAGCGTACCAATTGGGTCATGCATGAGTATAGACTTTCTGATCAGGAATTGGAGAGCGCCCAAGTAGCACAGGTTTGAATTACACGCGATCGTTTGTACTTTTGTAGTATGTATTTAACCATTTATGCACACTGGAATATTAGACTGAAAGGAATTCTCGTTCTCGTTTCCGGGAGAAAAGGATGCATTTGTGTTATGCAGAATCTTCGAAAAGAGCGGTTTAGGACCGCCAACCAGAGACCGTTATGCACCGTTTCTTGAGGAAGAATGGGAAGACGACGAGGCCCTTTTTGTTCCAGGTGGAGAACCAGATGAGGATACGACAAATGGCGATGAAACTCGAAACGACACTGTACAGGTATTATAAACTTGTCCCATGCGTGTAATGTATGTGTTTTTACGTTATTACCCCTTGTCATTAGGTTATGGAATTCGCATTTTATGTTTTACTTGAGATATCTTGTTTTGCATCAAACAACATTCAAGGAATGTTGATGTTGATGTTAATGCTATTGTGTGATCACATTCAGGAACATGATCGTTACTCGGATACGATTATTTTAGCTAATCTACATATGCATTATAGTTATCATAATCTTTCCATATCTAGGTGTTTGTTCTTTTGTGTCGTTTCATCATAAAGTTTGAATCTTTTTCGTTCTTGATGTTGAATTTCAGACGCGCACTCAAACAATTGATTTTGTAAGCAAAAGGGCTAGATCAGAAGACGACGATGGTTTAAAATCTGAAACCGATGTTGATCCTTTATCTTTGCTTAACAAAAAGTCAAAACAAGTTGACCCGAGCTCCTCCAATGCAAACGGTTCAGACGATTCAGCCACAACTAGTCAAGACCCAAAAACAACCAACTTGTCATCTGCACTCGTTGAGCTCTCGTTACTGGAGCCAGTTGCAGCGAAAGAAGCTCATCCTACCACACCACCGTCATTTGACGCTTCTACCTTGAGAAATCCGTTCCTCCAGCGTACCTGAAGTACATTAGCAACTTGGAAGCCAGGATCCGAACTGTGACAACCGAGAAGGAAAATTTAAAGGTTGAAGTGATGCGGTCCCAGGCTATGATCAACGTTCTCCACACTCGTATTGATCAATTGGCCAAGGAGAATAAAGAAATAAAAAGTGGCGGTTAGGTAATTATTGGCCTATACTTGTGTTCATCAGTTGCAATTTGCAACTGATGAACACAAGGTATCGGGGAAAGAGCCATGTTAAGATAACGCGGCTCTTTCCCGAGTATAGTTATGGGAGGTACTAGTTACAATAAAACTTCAAGCCAAGACCTTTTCTGTTAGAAGTTATGGAAATGTTGAGGAGCTTGAATGGTCTAAATCTAATCATGTTTAGAAAATGTGTTCACCATGTTTATGTTTTACACATGAGTTTTTAGTCTAGACTATACAGTTGCTTTTGTACTGGCTTGGCGGTACAATCCTCATTAGGAGTTCTTGTTTGACACAGAGACCGGTCGATCAATGGTCTTGCTGTGTAGAGGAAGCTCGGAGCAATGTAGGTCCTGACATATGAAAGACAATACAGGGGTTCCAAAAGTGTTGGTATTACACGTTAATTGTTCGATAGAACTACCTCGATTGAGATATACCCCGTTGTGGTGTAATATTGGATCGGTCCAAAGATACCGAAAAAAAAAATACTTGTCGACATAAAAACATAAACAAGAATTCCTACACAAGGTTTATTTCTTAGGTCAGTATGATATCTGCACCATGAAAAAGTACAACCACAACTATTTACCATGGTGTAAGTAATCAAAACTATGTATGCTTCCCGCCATGAAAATGAGCGTTTTTCGACGACCGGAACGTTTCAAGAAACTTTGTTGCCATCTGGAACTCTTTCTTCTGCCTTGACTTGTCCCAATCGCGTTCCACTGCCAATATCTCAATCACGCGTGGCAATGCTTTGCTGGCTGCATCCGTGTCAAGAAAAGCAAGACGTGATCTTCTAGCAATGAAATCTACTGCAGATTCACAGTACTCGTTCCGAGCACAGTATGCCACCTCAGCTTCAAGGTATGGGTACCCATGCGCAAGCCGCTTTCCTAGATTTTCATTCTACATAAACAATATTCATCAGTAAGGACACTGAACCGTCTTAGGCTAATACGATTTTTTTTATTATCTTTTGAACATATTATATGAAACCTGCGCAATTGACGCCACTCTTTCAGCCATGGTACCATACGAGTGAGACAAATGCTTTGCTACAGCGGTATCCATCTCTACAGGAACGGCCGCCCCATTTTGTGACTTCTTCATACATACGTATTCTTGTGCGAGCACTGTGAAATTTGCAGGATCCCAACCATCTCCACCCACAAGACATAACTTGGATGTCAAACTGTTATTTACTGGATTCAACTTTCTGATTTAATAGCTGCATCCACTGCATCTTCAGCCATACTGAAAATTTAGTTTTGAGTTAGTACATAGTTGGCACACACCACTCAGCCAAAAGAAGTAGAGATGCAAACTTCTGACACGACAAGAACCTAACACGAAAATTTCGGATTTGGGTTCAGTCTAGACAGGTTTGGGTCAGGTTGTGTCAAACCCACTGCCATGTTTAGCTACATGGGTCGTCTTCAGGTTGAGCCAGCAGGATGTGAGTCAAACTGTTACTTTATAAGAGCATTCTCATTTGGGGAACCAAATGTATGTGAGTGTGTCCATCAAATTATACAGGGTGGGTGTAAGTGGTTGTGAGTGGAGAAGAGAGAAAATATTTGGTGGAAACATTGTTCACCCCTATATTTGAAAAGCTATTGTTCACCTCTAAAAATATTTTAATATTTTTGGAAGTGGTTGTGAGTGAGGAGAGAGAAAATATAATGATAAAAGTATGAAAAAGTATTATTATTTAAAAAAGGAGAGAGAAAATTTTACGGTGAAATAGTGATTTTAGTGCAATTTGATGGAGAAGATTTGGTGGAAGAGATGGGAATGCTCTAAATTACAAAATACATATATTTGGGGCATTTTTTTCAAAGAATAAACGAGAAATAAACATTAGGTTTTATAGTTTAAACGTAACTATTTGTTGTCAAGTGTAACTATTAAGTACTAATATGTAAAAAAAAATATAAAATAAAAATTTTGGGTTAAACGGGGGTGAGTCCATGTCAATCCGTGAAAATTTGTGGCCATGTTCGGGTTCACGTGTCTGACAAGATTTTGGGTTCATGTCGAGTTCAACAGGTCAACCCCTGAATATGACCCATTTAACACCCCTAAAAAGTGGCTTAATGACACCATTGAACAATAACCCACCTTCTATATGTTGTCCACTTTCCACCAGTAATTGTGACCAAACCAGGATAATCTTCACAAACAACATGGTCCCTCGAAATGCTCTCCGTGTTCTTTGCATTCGGGTCCATGGCCAGTGGCCGAATGCCGCTCCAAGCAGAGAGAACATCCACCCGTCGTACCTTAATATTAAGATAATCACGTATCGCATCTAGAATGAACTCAATTTCATCCTCGTGCGGTTCTGGCAGCATGGTGATACTGGTGCTGGAATCAGTTGTACCAGCTACTGTCCTGCCTAACCATGGGAGCATGAAAATAACACGCCCGTCTTTGGTTTTAGGGACGATTAAGCCCATTCCTTCCGGAGAGTAATAGTCTGGAAGCACAATATGTACACCGCTGCTAGGACAGATCATCGGTTTTGCATCTTTATCAGCCAGTTTTCTTACGGAATCACAAAATGGTCCGCCGGCATTCACAACAACTTTTGCGTATGTGTTGAACTCCTCGCCTATATACTTTAAACACAAGACTTACAAAAAGTATTTAAACAAATAATAATGTTTGTTTTCTTTACCTGTTAGATTATCACGGATTCGTGCACCAATAATCCGTCGCTGACCCTCTTCTTTCAAAAAGGAGATAACTTCTGCATGATTGAGTACAGCTGCACCAGCTAAAGCTGCAGTGCATGCTAAGCCAACGTTAACACGTGAATCGTTTCATTTGGCCGTCATAATAGACCACTGTTCCTTTCAAGCTTCTGTCTTTACCCTTTTGCGCGAGTGTAGGGAAGAGTTCAGACGATTCTTGTGCAGAATAATACCTGGACAGATGCAGTAACTGCCGTCCTGCCACCAGATCATACATTTTCAGGCCTACCCAATAGTATACTGTCTCGAACCAACCATAGCATGGTGTCATGCAAGGCAAAGCGTGACAGAGGTGCGGTGCATTATCGATAAGCTGTTTACGCTCCTCCAGGGCATGAAAAACCAACTTCAGTTGCCCGTAATCTAAATTGAACACTGCTTTCTCCAAGTACCGAACACCTGAAAGGGCAGAAGTAAATGAGGTAACTGCATAAGGCATGAGGCCCTAAAGGCTATATGGAAAATGCCTCATGAACTTCTGGGTCAAAATTTGGGTATGCAGGAGGGATTTTTTTGTTGAAATGGTTATATCACTTTTCGGATTTAGGTGGTTTCACAACCTCAGGTTGCAGAACATGCTGATGTGGCTTCAATGTTTTACACTACACAGTCAACATGGAGCAAACTTAGGCATTCGGATAGGGTGGGCGGCTGGGGTTCTGCCACGTAGTCTTAGTTCCGCAATCTTGGAATACGGATTCCTGAATTTTGTCATAGATCCGCAACGTTAGGTTGCGGATCATGCAAACGTTAATGCCACTTCAGCCTAGGTTGCGAAACCACCTAAAGCCAAAACGTGATTATGACACCCACCAAATGTAGAAAGAATTGTGGATAAACCACCATTTCAGCGAAAAAATCGTGCAGGAGGAGGCTGATATGTCAAAACAACAAAAGATATGAAGAAGTTATGAACAATTTATTTGATAAAAAGGTTGACATATAAGACAAATGAGAGAAATCAAGCATTTGGTTGTACATAAAGCATATTTGGTTATACGTACAATAACGCCTCATCTATGTGAACGTCTCGCCTCATGACGCAACTTTTAAGAACTATACACCTCATCTATGTGAACGTCTCGCCTCATGACGCTAGTAATCAACCTAGGACCATGTGATCAAAAATCCAATAACAAAACTATATGATGTATTGATCACCAAGATACCAAGTCACCAACTGATGCAATCGGCCCAGATAGTTGAAGCCCAATTCAACCATCAGGCCCTCAAGATGATGCTAACCAGGCCCAAAAAGATGGTCCAGAAACTACATGTTTGTTGAAATAGTCACTGAAAGTTATTTGTTTTATTTATTGCATGTTTGTTTCCTTGTTTGCATTTAGTGGTAATCATGCATTAGTGGTAGAAGTTAACTCCTAGAAATAAGGTAGTGGTAGTAAAGGTATGACTGCATATTTAAATTGGTGTACTGCAGGTTTGTTTTTGTCAATGAAAAATTAAGAAAATTGTTCCAAAAGATTGTCTCTTTCTCTTGTGTTTTTGGGAGTTTGTAGGTTTTCTCCGTAAACCTATCACCAACACAATCAAACACCATGACCTCCGTTACATCAACTAAGACATCAACTATCTTTCCATTTAATTCCCTTTCAACCCCATCCCAAACAATTACATTCTTTCCCAACAACAATAACCAAACTCCAACAAACAAACAAATCAAAATGACAAACATTACCAACGTGACAGTGCTCTACCGATACCCAGCGGCAGAGCTAGACCAAAAAATTCAAGGGTGACACTCAAAAAAAATTTTGTACCATACTTTTATACGAAACAAAAAAAAATATAGGATAATAAATAACATTCAATTGCCCCGCCTCTTGTGGTGTGGTGGTAAAGGTTGTGGGATTTCAAAGGAGAGATTGTGAGTTCAAGCCTCATAAGATGCAAAACAAAAGGGGTGTAAAAATATGGAAGGTAATTAGCCGTTAAAAAAAGTAACAACGTTCAATTTTTTTTTACCTTACTTTCATATGCAGTATGCTTTTTTTTTCTTGTTAAATGCTATTCCTTAACCAATCATATTTATCAAACCTTTTTAGATTAACACGTCTCCTGCCATTAAGATAGTTTGTCCATTTAAATTGATGATATCGTGGTTGAAAAGTCTTTTTAACAAGATACGCTCTTTTTATGTCCTTTACCCGATTAGGGTGATAATTTTTAATGAATGGTCTAGTTCTCTGTTGCTTTTCCCCCCTCTTGATTCTTTTCTTTTGTTTTAACCCATTTAAAACCCTAACTATGGTTAATGGACTTATATCTTTTCATTATGAAATTACAAATAGATTGAGTTATGACCTATGAGCTTCTATCTTTTTTTTATGGTTGGCTTATTTTAAAAACTTTGGGGGCGGGTTGGGTTTTTTAAAAAATTCAAGGGGTAAGGTTAATTAGGGGTAATGTAATACAAAAAAAAAGTAAAAAAAACCATAAAATCTACACTAAACCAGAAAAGTTGCTACCCCTCACTATACTATATATCCGCCACTAGCGGTACCCGTGACTTTCTCTAATGGAGGTCGGCAGTCTAGTCTCGTGACAAACTGTAATCCACGAGGCGGATATTTTAACAAAGTAGATCTTTAGGTGGTGGGTTTATGTGGAATCGGTAATGGGCCGATCACTATCACGATTGCGGCCTATGTGACCTTTTTCCGAATGCTCAAGATATCTCTTTTCAACCGAGGAACAAAACAAGATCATTTCGCTCCATTGGCCCACATTTTATAAAAAATAAAAAACAAAACAAAACCCACATTTACTCAACCACAAACATAGACACGTACAACATTGTACCCAACACGTACCTCCATGGATAAGCTTCGTAGAACGTGACGACGTACCAGAAGAAAAGTCCTCACGTTCAACAAGACCAACACGTAAGCCTCTACTAACAGCATCAAGAGCAACCCCACATCCAGTAGCACCACCACCAACAACAAGAATATCAAGCGGGTCACCGGCACTAGCAGCGGTTAATACCGACACATGTTGGACACGTGTCGGTACAACCGCTGCATGATCGGTGACCCTTTTACGTAATGATTGTAGTAGCTGAGTATTATTATTATTACTACCACTATGGTCGGTTAAAGATAAAGGGGTGTCGTGATGTCGGGATATGTATGAACCGGCGATGATGGTTAATGCTCCGGCGGTTATGGGTAGGGAACGAGGGTGGAAAAATGATGGCATGGTTATCTTGTGAATATTATTATTGGAGAAAGGTGACGAAGGAGATGTAAGTAGGAATTGGAGCCCAATATTATTATTGTTATTATTATTAGGAGGTGGAAGCACGAGTTTGGATTGACATCACTAAATATTTTATTTTATTTTATTTGTTTTTTTTTTTGTATTTATTAAATTAAAAAGTAGAGTGGGTTTGGGTGGTGGGTTATAATGGGTTTGGGTGAATACAAGTTTTGAAAAGGCGGGTTTGGGTTAAGATGGGTTGATTTAAAAAAGTAATAATTTGGTTTGAGTGGAGATGGGTGTTGGTTAAAATCGAGTCGTGTTGACATGAGTTCTTATATAAATAAAATGTGTGTAAATATATTCAGTTGGATTTTTTATGGTGGATAGAGGCGACAATTGAGGGGTGTGTGGTGGTGGTGTGGATGAATACGGGTTGGTGTTAGTAGCGGACATTGAGATTTTTAAGGATCTTCAAAGCGGTTGTGGATAGGGCTGCAAAAGAATGAACTTTCAGCGAACAGTTCATGAATCGTTCAGCGGGAAGTTCGTTTGTGTTCGTTCGTTTAATAAAGGAACAAACACGAACAAAAATTTTCGTTCGTTTAGTTAAAGGAACGAACATGAATAGATGTCGCGTTCGTTCGTTTATGTTCGTGAACGTTCGGTAACATGTTCGTTTGTGTTCGATAGTTTAATAGAGTTTTTAATTTTTAATTTTTATAAATAAATAAATAAATAATGTATGTGTGGTAAGTATATGAGACTTCAAATGAAGACTTCAAGTTTAGGATGAGAGCTTAGTTTTTTTGAGACACTACTTTATTATGTTTACTAATATTATGTTAAGTACCAACTATGTTTGTATAGTTGGGTTATATTTTGGGTGTTCTACTTGATTTTTTTAATATGTGAATTCAATATTATTCGAATATTAATATATGTCCGTTTGTATTTGTTTTCGTTCATGAACAAATTCTTTGTGTTCATTTATGTTCATGAACACTTGTTTGTGTTCATTAGCGTTCGTTTATGTTCGTGTGCGTTTATGAACGAACACGAACACAAGTGTTTTCTTAACAAACGAACACGAACAAAAAATCTTGTTCGGTAAGTGTTCATGAACTGTTCGTGAACACATAATTTCCTTAGCAAACGAACACGAACAATGCCTTGTTCGTGTTCATTCGGTTCGTTTGTAGCTCTAGTTGTGGAGATGGAACTTAAGTGCCACCACTATGTTTTGGGTTTGAAAAAGTGAAAGAACGTGGTCTATGCAGTTCTCCAAATGGTAGTTGGTGTATATAGAGAAATCGTAATTATAGAGTGTTTAACCAAAAGAAGTCGGATCCGGAGAAGGTGATGTAGGAAATTAAAGTCTTGGGTTTTCTATTGCTCATGAACATATTTAAAACTCAAGCGCTATCATGACAACAAAGGTGTAAATTTGACCTATGAATGTTTACCTAGTTTTGGTGTATGTATCTTGATGTGGTCTAACTCACGTTAGCATGTTCCATTACGGGTGGTCTAATGATACTCATTTGTGCTACCCTATAATTCTATCCACCTCTATGGTCACAACGATGTCTTAACCTAATAAACCTTATATTATTCGTCATATGCATGCACTTGAGGAGTTACTCTTTCCCTACTCCATTCAGCCCCCCACCCATCCTCAAACCTATGACTTTTTAGCCCATAACCTCCATCCACTTTTGTGGTCACATATAACCTAGCCCAATTCACCCCCCCTCAGCCCGTTAAACCCACTGCCAACCCAACCCTCCATGTGTCTACTCCCTTCACCTCACCTTCTCTTTTATTGTGTAAATATCTATGTTATCTATGTTATCTTATTAAGGAGGAGAGATGGCTAAAATAGTCATTTTACCACCATTTTAAGATGGGAGTTGAAGAGTTCCTTAACAAATATCTAATCTTTAGCCATTTTCTTCCCTTTATACCCCTCATGTACAAGTACAACATGTAATGCCAATAGTACATGTGTAATACACACTTTATCTATACTATCTATAAAATAATTTATAATTTATAAATCTTATATACATCTATACAATAAAAATGATTTCTTTGATGCAAACTTTTCTATCTACTTTTCTTCTTATTTTCATTGTTTATTTTCACCGAAATGCATGCTTACTTCAAAAATAATATTGTTAAAAGATACAAATGTGTGGTTAACTTTAGTCAACGAACACATGTTTTTAAAAACCAATTGAATAAGTTAATAACGTATATTACCGGTGCTGCAACAAATAGAAACGATGCCAAATGTTCACTTGGTTCTCTGATAGTTTTAGTTTCTAAATTCATGTCTCATTGATAGTTTTGATAGTTATATTTCAACTTACAAATATTTTACTCTTATTTATATAACACGTTGATTGCTATATAGAGTACGAATACCGTACTGAATTGAACCGATGCTAAACAAAAGCCCGCTGCAACGCGCGGGGCATATTACTAGTTATCTTTAAAATAGGAGATTAACTTGTAATTCTGTAGGCTAGTTCTTAGAGTTCAGTCTTGTTGTTCTAGACATGAACAACAATGTGAGAAAATTGTGTCAGGTATCTTTGAAATAAGATATTTGACAATTAAACGTGATTTATATCTCAAAATCAACATAATTGCATATCCTCTTGGGTTTAGGGGCTATTTGGCAACTTCTGAATAGGTAAGTGTTGAACGAGTTAAAGATTTGAACCATTAAGTGTTAAATTAGTAAGAGGTATGAACCATTCAGACTCAGTATAATGGTTACCCATTCAGAGTCCAATGTCTGACCAATTCAAACATCTGCTCGCGAAACAAATGGTTTGAATGAACCATGTCTGACCGATTTAGACATCTGTTCTATTAAGAACTGAAACGAACAACCCCTTCGTTTTTCCGAGTGAGGGAAGCTGATTCTTGTCGATCCCATATTTTTAGTTGATTTTTACATGTTTATGTATATAATAGTATAGAGACATATTATTGGAACTTTGCATTGATTTATGGGTTTGAAAACCCGTTAATTATCATTACCTCTCGATTTCATAAAAAAATGTCAACAAATCAATTATGATCACTTATGAAGTATCCATTGGATAAAACAGTACTCCGAAAGTAATCCGGGTTCACCAATAATTTCACACCAGTTCCCGGGGAAAACCCGCCGCCTGAAGGCCCACTGCGGTAAAACCTGACCCACCAACAGCATTTTGGTGCCGGCGGGACTCGAACTCCCCACCTCCCATAAGGAAAGTAAGGAGGGTGCCACTCCACCACAAGAGGACTGGCTTTCATCATACTTGCCTGTAAATGCATGTGTTCTAGTATTTTTAATAATATTCAATTTCCCTTTATAAATTTAAATTTAGGGGATGTTTGATAGCTTTTTAATAATTCTATTAAGAGGCTACTTTTGAATCAGTGTGTTTGGTTTATCAGAAGTGCAGCTATGAATCGGGCAGCAAGCCTCTTACCTATTAAGTTCTAAAATGACGTTAAATGAAAATTTTAGCCCTTTATCCCGTCAGCTGTGTTTATAATCCTCACCCAACCACTGACGCACCACTTCCTTAACCCACAACCACTTCCTACACCACCAACCATAACCACTCGAAGTACGACGTTTTATTGGCTCTAACACTTAATGGCGTCCAAGTTGCAAACAACCCAATAATAAAATACCACATTAGCAATTCGATTCTTTCTAGAATATTTATTTCGTAAGAAGTCATATTTTGTTTAGTCATATTTTGTTTATTATATATATATAATAAAGATGCGACGGTTGAATAGTGATTTGCTATTGACAGACCTATTTTTACTTTACACATACTTTGCACAACTCAGAAAGCATATGGTATAGCTTTTTTATGCCTCTCTTCCTCTAACAATTATATATATCTATTGGCCAATAAGTTAACTTTATTTTCTTTCAATTTACCTACTAAATTTTTAACTTTTAAGATTTAAAACTTTGGCAACTAACTTTTAGCTTCACTTGATTTTCTTCCAATTTTATCACCAAACTTAGACGGCCAAAATTTTAGCTTTTATGATTTAAAACTTTGAGCACCAAACTTTTAGCTTTTAGGATTTCAAACTTTGACCACCCAACTTTTTTAAACTTCCATTGCACTTTTGCCAAACTTTTAGCTTTTAGGATTTCAAACTTTGACCACCAAACTTTTAGCTTTTAGCCGTGAGTATTTTTTTGAAGCCCACGAGAGAATAATAGTCACTTAATATTATCTTTTATGTCCATGAAACCCTCCACGCAACAGGAGCTCCCACAGCGACGCGCGATCTTTAACGTCCATCAAACCCTCAACGCAACAGTAGCTCCCGCCGCGAAGCGCGGGGTAATAGAATCCTAGTTTAGTTTATTTGTGAGTTGTAGCTTAACTAGCCACTATCAATGGAGAGAGTGAAGATTTAGGCTAAAAACCTCAGGTTCCACACCAAAAGATCTTGACAGTGCACCAACATTTTACTAACTATTTGTAAATGGTTTTTGTGACCTGGTCAATCATTATTGATATAATTACCAATTAGTTTTAGAACATCATTGAAAAAACACATGGATAAAGAATCAAACTTCAGATTATAATAGCATAAATATTTTAAATTATCAACATAAGACAAAATGAAGTCATCTTTCGTATTAGTTCATCTTGTTGGAACAACTGACAAAAATCTACTAAAATATTCAACTTGGATATGTGATGTTTTGTTTTGATAATCATGTCCTTCAACAATTCTTTACTTTTTTTTCTTCTTTAAGCTTCATTTCTAGTTTCTTTGACAAGGATTAACACATGTAATCTAAATATAAGGGTGATCAATTACCTAGATTGTGGTTGGAAAGACCTTCGGGTTAGGGTCCGTAAACTTCAAGGGCACATTTAAAAAAAATATTATATTATCTATACTACTATATAATATATCCTACATGGGTAAAAATGTAATTTAACTTTATTCAAGGAGAACACTATTGTTATTTACCTCAAAATTTAAGACACATTAATCCATTATTTAATAAACTTCTATTAAATACATTATTTATTAAACTTCCTAAACAATAAATATTAGACTCATATAAATACAATATACAATATGAGAAAGTATACAATATAAAGTCCCTTAAAATAAGAAGCGTAAGAAGCCACCAGAGATTGACACCAGTCAATTTAAACTAACCACAGTTAAAACCTATCTTCCCTGTTATAACCCATCCTCATTTTGAAAAAAACCCATCGAGATCTAACAACCACCATCACTACCACCACCACCACCATCATCATCATCACCTACCGGAGATTGAACTACGAACACATCCTCCTCCTGATCAGTAGTGGTAACAGTTCATTATTTCATCCAGCCCTAATTCAGTCTTCTTCCCCACTAAATTCATAGCCCTAATCTCCTCCCCACTTGATTTAGCCCTAACCTTCGTCGGAGTTTCTTCACTTTTCCGGTGACATGTCGGAAGCCAATCGACCGGAAATTAATATTAATATTAATTGAAGGAGAGGGAAACATTAGATGTGATGACGTCATGGCTCTGCCATATGGTTACACGCATCAACGGCTGCAACAGTCCACGAGTTCTCTCTCTCTTGTTCTAATAAAACATAATCCATCCTGTTTCTTTGTGTCGCTACTTTTCTTGGGAGGTAAGATCCTTTCAGCTTTTAGTAAAGGTACGTCAGGTGCATTTTTGAGTTTTGAGGGAATGAGTAAAGGTGTTTTTAAACTAAAAAAAATCAAGAATAAAGTGCGTTTGTTTGTTTAGGAAACAAGTTTGTTTTTTAATTTACAAAGTGCGTTTAAATTTATAACGTGTGTTTGTTTTTATTGTCCCACCAAATACATTTTAAACGCACGTATCTATTCAATAAATTTCAATGAGTGCGTCTGAAATTTTGATGAGTGCGTCTGAAAATCTTAATGAGTGCGTCTGTAAATTTGATGAGTGCGTCTGAGATTTAAAAGTGCTCTGTTTTTCACCAACTTCATCTTCTTCCTCTGCAACTTTTTTTAACTTAAATTTTATGTTTAATCATCCTTATTGAAACAAAATCCAAAGTATTTGACAACTATTACTCTTCATAATTGTTCATATGATTAGTTTAATCCTCTGTTTTTGATTATTTTTAGATTAAAATACTTTCGCTCATTTTAATCGTTTTTTTTTTGTTTTTTTTAATTGTGTAATCATTCTGAACATGAATCGATCTGAAAACGATGAAAAATCAGGGTTCAATTAGGTCTGTTACGATTTGAAAAAAAATTAGACGGTTTTTTCCTATTTTACCCTTGGTTAGTTAACCCAAGTATGATTAGGGTTTTTAATCTGCATCCAGACATGTCGTTAATCTAATGGCTTAGATTGCTTTTTACGCTTCTTATGTTAAGAAGCTTTATACGTTAACATCTCCCATACAATATACCATAATATCATATTCTCATAATTAAAGTTCATATTATCATAAGTAAGAGCCTAACAATTAAAAAATTTCTAATATCTAGGGTTGTATATACGCTGCAGAAGTATGGTCAAGAAATGAACATTGGTGCCGATTGACTCCTATATTCGCTTTTGATGTGTCCGATCTTTTGAAGATGGTTAATATCCAAGCGAAGACGAAGAACATGAAATATGCTCTTAGAGGTATTATCTTTACTATGATGTGGGCATTGTGGAACGAGCGAAACGAGAGAATCTTCAAAGGTAAAAGCCGGAGAGCTATGGAAGTGGTAGAAAGTATTAAATCTACGTCGTATTTTTGGATTCGAAATAGACCTAGATTAAAAGGTTTAAATTGGGTTGTTTGGTGTAAATATCCTTTGGACTTGGGTGTAATGTCGTTTTTTGCCCTGAGGTCCTTGCTTT
The DNA here is from genome assembly GCA_030844895.1 of Ambrosia x helenae. Lineage (NCBI taxonomy): Eukaryota > Viridiplantae > Streptophyta > Magnoliopsida > Asterales > Asteraceae > Ambrosia > Ambrosia x helenae. Next base: position 21,252 of record JAUTDX010001184.1, read on the forward strand.
GAGGACCGTCTTGTGGCGCGTTTTTTGAATGAAATTTACCTTTAAAAAAAATTTCAATTTGGTCTCTTATTCAAAATTTGATTAACAATTAATGAATGTTTGTAACTGAAAAGTAGAATTTAGTGTTATTATATCGGTCTCGCAACACATCGTCGATGTACAACCTTTGTCTTCTTTTTCGAGCTTCGCCGGTGTGACCAACAAACCACCATCACCACACTGAAAGTTTCGAACTCACCGGTCTCACCTACGAACCACCATCGATATTTGATCCTTGAGTGTAGGTCGTTGTCTCCGTCACCGACCGCTATCCCGACCACTCGCAAGATCATTGAATAAGGTCGTCATCTTGGCTTCACCTATCGTAACTTCTACAATAGAATGGTATTCGACTTAAGAAGGTAACATTTGCAATTTTTTTCAATATTTTAGTTACAACTTTAGGGGCCTAAAGAGACAATGTTACAAATTTTAAAAATCGCATAAAATATATATACATATACCATATTATCATATTCTCATAATTAAAGTTCATATTATCATAACTAAGAGCCTAATAATTAAAGTCAACTAATTCTATCATCAATATAATATATAGGTATGTCAAGTTAATCTCTCATTCAAAATTTGATTAATTATTAATGATTGTTTGTGACTAAAAAGTCAGGTTTAATGTTATTATATTGGTCTCGAAACACATCGTCGACATACATCATAAGTAACTTGCAGTTCTGATCACAAGTATAACACGTAGTTGATTACACAAAATTTATTTCAGTTTTACTAAGTTATAAAAGATTGCATTTGATATTTTTTTTCATAATAATGATTTGAACTTAGTTATTTGGAGCATGAAAATGGCAAGGAATTTGAAACTGAGCAATGATCTTGAATACAGAAAACGCATGAACCATAACAATTCATGAAATTTGATCTCGTTGTAAATATTTATTTAGGTTACTACGATTCTTGGTAAAACATTATAGCATTTGACCACTATAATGTAATAAAAAATGAAAACTTAATTGTTTTATACCCTCGTTTATTACATTTTATAATTTGAAAGGAAATAACCCTTATGTTTTTCTTTAAAATTCAGATATCTATATTATTTATAATGTTGTTATGTCATTACCCCGCCGCAAAGCGCGGGTTCCCTACCAGTATTATCTATATCTATATACTACTAGCAGGAGCCCGCACATTGCAGCGGGACTACACGTTGTTTAGTTAATTTGCTCGCTGTTTGTTTTCTGCTTAATTTGAAGCGTCGTCTAAACGACGAGGAAAGTAAGGTGACAATCTATGCCGGTTGGTTAAAGCACCTAAGTAATAATATGTTTCATTCGAGCCCCTACGTGTGTTTCTGGTACAAATTTTTTTTATGCGGGCGGTATATTGTATTGTGAGCTCGTATGCAGTGGTGTCGATAATTTATAATTTACAGCAGCGGGTGTTGCTTATCCTCTTTCGGTGAGCGTAATATAAACGTATTCCTTACTTGTTAAACAATCAAAATCCATTAACTAATTGTCATTATACAAAAGTTAAACAACAAAAATCGTTCTAATTCTAATTCTATCTAATTGAAGTTCGCACTCCAGCTATTTTTGGGAGGAGATAAACTGCAGTATCAAAGAAGATGTAATAAAAACCGCCTTATGAATATTAACATGGTCAGACATCCGGTCAAATCTATGGCCACTGGTTTATCAAAGTGACTCCTTATATGTTGCAAGTAATTAAGTAAATAATAAAAGCATCATAATCATCTTACATTTCAACGGAAGTTACTAATTCTTAATTTTTAACCAAGATTGCTAATGTGTATAACTTGAAAACATCACTCCAACCACTACTAACAGACATAATGAAGTATTCTAAATCACAAACCATGAGCGAACTTACATTCCAAAGGAGTACCACTTGGAGTAGAAGCTCTAAAAATTCCTTTGTTATATACAAATCAACTTCAACAGTAGGAATTCCTCTACTATCAAGAATTTGCCTAGCCTTAACTTAGTAATCGCTGAAGGAACATCTTCACTTAGGCTATGTATCTGAATTTATGATGTGTTAAACAAAGATTTCAGATTTGATTTCTCTACCTAACCAAACTAAATTGTTAATTTCCCAATAATATAAATGGTTGCGAACATCAGTAACTAACAATAACAAAACATCTGATATAAATTAACTAAGAAACTTACAATCAATATTTTGCTCCATATCTTGTCTATTACCTTTTTTATTGTTTAGAAAAAGTATATGCTATATGTTTTGTAACAAAGAAACAAACCCCTAAAAAGAGAAGATTTCATGAAAACAGTAGCTAAATCAAAGCAATTACCACACGGTTAATGTGTTCTTATTGCACTCCAAAAATTTGGTTCATATGACCTCCAAATTCAACCAACGGCTGTGGACACACGAACATCACATGTGATTCGGCTTGTCTTCTTCTCAACTCCGTCCATATAGAAACCATGTTGCTATTGCGAAGGTCATAAAGTAGGATTCAATTGGTAAATGGAAGGGGAAAAATAAATTCTGGTTAAAACTGATTAGGGATATCAAAAGAAGCACAATGATTGAAGATGTGATCAGTCGTACCAATGGCGGTTTAAAGGGTGTGTTGATGGAAAGGAGGTGAAGAGTTTGTTTCTGCAATGAGGAGGCACTTGAAAGGAGGTGAACCAACATAGATGTGTGTATATACATAATTAATGAGCTTCTTGAAGATTAAAAGAGTATAGCGGGTTGGAAATCATGTCCTTTAAAAACATAAATTATAGAAAACGTAATTTGTATTTACAAACCCTTACATGTTACGTCCTTTTACCCTAACCCAATTATTTTTTCTCGTTAAAATATAACCAAGGGGGCCTCATGTGAGGGTATAGTGGTGGTGGGTGATAGTGTCGGTTAGAAAAGAGTGAGAGAAAGATTAAACTTAAGGGTGAGAAAAGAGAGAGTTGTGTGTGTATATAGTTTTATGTATTAAAAGATTATTTTTATAATAAATGGGTAAAAAGACTAATCTACCCTCACTTGAGGTCCACTTGGCCATATTTAACAAGAAAAGTTAACTGAGTTAGTGTCAAAGGACATAACGTGTAAAGATTTGTAAACACAAAGTACGTTTTCTGTAATTTGTGTTTCTAAAGGACATGGTTTGCAATTCGATATAAACATAAAGGACGACTTTTGCAATTTTGTCAAACTATAAAAACAATTGTCTTAAAAAATGCATCAATTATATATATCAAAAACAAAATTAATAAAAAAAAGATTATAAATGAACTTTGACTTGTATTAAATTTTCATATTAAATTTGTCTTACTAATCTAATGAAATTACATTTTTGCCCATATAAATAAATATGAAATGACGATGTTCCCCGTCCAGAATACACTATATAGTAGTATAGATATAGATATTAAAGAAACTCGATGGATAGGATTGTAATTTTGTCACACTTTTAAGATGACATATGAAGAGGCATAATGTAAATCTCTATTTTTTACTCATTTTCTTCCCTTTATACCCCTACTATACAACCTTTGATAACAGTTGTACAAATAGCTAATGCAACTCATTTATCCATCTTCCTCACATTCAATTCTCTAATGATTTGTAAACTGTTTTTGATTTGCAAACGAAAAGCCTTGAATTGAAGTTACCAATTCAATGTCAAAGGAGTTTCAAATCCTCTCTATTTAAACAAAGTTCCTACTCGATTTCTCAATTATTAGGTGTGATTCATGTTCTTTTCTTCTACCATTTTCTGTATTTGTTTACCCTGATTTCATATCACCGCAGAGGCTTGCATTTGCCTTATTTGTCTGGTATGTAAATTCGTCTCTTTTTAGTTTGAATTGCTAAGGTTCGTGTTGTGAATTGTGTTTAATTGTTGATTGTGATTGTATATTGTTGAAATATTTTTGCTTGTCTTTCTGTTATAGAATTTGATATATAAATAATGATTTCTTGATTTTAGATTGAAAAGAAAAGGTTAATTGTTTGAAAACTTGATTGGAAGTTTTAATAGTTGTTAATTATTTGGAAAGCTTGTACCCCAAGTGTACTACATGAGTGGAGATGCACGAAAGGAAGAATTGATGCTGCTGGTAAGCCTTATATTCACTCTCCTCCACCTTTGCATTTACTACATATTTCTATGGAAAAACCAGAATAAAATAAACAAAATGTAATGTAAGAATATGATATCATCTGGTTACACAGAAAAATGACAAACAAGTCTATTTAGTTTGTAGAGGTTAGTACCTACTTCAATTTGAAACCAGATTCATTATTTCATAGAAATTAGAGAACATGTTGAAAACCAAATGCAGTTGAACATATATAGCATGCTTAACTTAGATTCATTTACTAATAATTTTCATTTAATTTAGATTCATTTGATCATGCAGAAGGATGATAATGAAGCGACGACATGCAATCGAAGGTTACTTGAGGCTTTAATTTATGTATTTTATTTGTTAAACATGGTATTAATTGTTGCAGTTTTAATCTAATTAGTTGCCATATCTAAATTCCCTCAATTGAAATATAGTTGTTTTTCTCTTTCATTATTTACTGATTTAAGAATATTAATGGCGTTTATGCAATTTATGGTTACTAAAAGGCAAGTCTCATCTCTCCCCGTCTTAATTTCCTCTCCAGTAAGCAGTCCTTCAATCCCGAATTCCAATGGTTGTTCAATTTATAAGAATTTAGGTATATGTATGAGAAGAGATTTGATAACAAAAGATAAATGTGTAGTCATGTCATATATCAGCTGCATATGTGGATGATTTATATAATTCGGCTATTATTGAGCTGATTTACCAACATTTTTACAAGCAAAAATGCTCTTCTTTTGTCTGTCACCAAATCTTAGTTTTAAAGTGTAACACACAATTTTTAATGAATTAATATTAATAGTTGTTGCAAAAGATCACAAATGAATTGGCATGATATGCTTTAAACAATGTTATATACTTGCTACCATCCTTTAGTTTTATTTTTTCTAACCATTGTGTCATGTGTTGGTTAATATTTAAATGTGGGAGTGTGTTGAAAGAGGAGATAGAAGAATGCCTACAAACTACTCAAGAAATGGGTGCTTTAGTGGATCCAATATATACTTTGGCTTGATAGAAATTAGCCTGTCAACTTAGTCACCTGGCACTTAACAAGTAAATAAATATTTCTTTCATAAGGGTTTATTCGAACTACAACATTGGGTACCTATGTGTACTATTGAATTTACATTTTTGCGTTTTGTAAATAATCACATTGTTGTATTGCAATTTGTATTTGGATCCCACGGCATCGCGCGGGTAAACCCACTAGTATTGTATATACACATTATATATTGAATAGCTCATTTAGCACTTAAACTTGGACCCAATAAAAATTATATTTTCTAAAGTTGTTAAGTAACCCAATAACCTATAACAAATTTATAAGCCCAATACCCATTTAAGTTACTAAATAGAAAAAAAAAAAAAGAAACATCACACTCGACAAACAACAGACAACTCAGAAAACCAAATCCAACCTGCCACTATTTTCGACCTTCCACCATCACCTGTCCACCCACGCGGCGACCATCGCGATCTGAACCCCCACCACCACCCACGTGACCAACTCACTATCAGACAACTCCATCCTCGGTATGTGTTTTTAACTTTCTACCATATACCCCTAATTGTATAATTGGTATTTGATAGAATTAGGTGTTTATTAAGCCCTGAAATTGGATATATTGTTGAATGCTAAGCCCTAAATAATTAATTAGGTAATTCTTACATATTTAGAATTGGCGGTTTTGTTTAGCTAGCCATTGAGCCTTAAAAATCGTTAATGTTAATTGTTATAAACTTATAAATGAGTAAACTGTTAATGATTTTGAATTTAGATTTGATTTCAAAAACTATGCCTCCTAAATAAATATCCGGTTGGCAAAAACGTCAAAAAAGAAAACGAGAGGAACAAATGGCCAAGTCTTTATCTGGTAGAATATTTAAACTTTGGCCGCCTTATTGAATGATAAAGAGAAACAACCTGTAGAAGTAGAAATAGAAGAGGAAAAAAATGAGATTTTCGAATTAAAGTTGTTGACATCATACTTACGATCCACAATGTCCCAAGAAAGACTTAGTGGATTAGCGATGATAGCTATCGATAGCAAAATCTTAGATAGTATAAACTGCGAAAAGTTGATCCACCAATTTGTTAGCAAGGATGTTAGGAGAGCTTCACAAAATCGTTGGTTAGATACTAGCCTATTACAGTATGTAACTTCACTATTTCTAGTACTATTATTTTACTAATTGTTATGTTTATTGCTATAAATTGATCGTACATAAAATTAAGTTTAAATTATATAATTTGTTATAGAATAAGCAACATATTTTTAATGGCTCGGATAGGGCACGTAAATCCGTAGGGACGCCTCTGTCATCATACATAGGCCTCACTAATGAAGCAGTATTAACTTTAGCTTATCAAATGACGTCTTCGATGGGTACTTCAACAAAACACTTATGTAGTATCCTTGATTTGAGTTTGCATCGCATTGAGTCTTAAACCTTGCTTTTTGACTGCAACAATTAGCACACTAAAACATTGACGGCTTTATGTAAAAGGATCGTGTTGAACACGAGGCCTTAAAACAGATTTTGCGTTTCTTCTAAAATGAACGTGTTTGATTTCCAGGGTACGACAACGGGAACGGTATGTGTACAGTTACGGTTGGAGATGACTCTTACATCTGAGAAAGTATCGGTTATTTAGTATAAAATTATAGGAAAAAGGTTCAAGTTGTGAAAGGAAAGAGTTTAAAATGGTGTTATTCTCTAAACTTGTCCATGGATTAGCGTACATATTTCATCTCATTCCAAGTATGGACCGGTATGTACATATATACACACATAGTAATTAACTTCATTTATTCTTGCAATAAACAAGACATTAACCTTGCAATAAACAAGATATTTACTATTGTAATAAACAAATTTTTAATCTCTAATTAAACGAATTTAAGTGGTTACTCAAAACTGTTTTTTTTTTCATTCAAGACACAGTTTGAAACAATCAAAAGTTGGCTGCTCCCAAACAACTGGTTATGGGCTCGCTCACGGTAATGTGAGTGTGAGAGTGCGAGTTGGACGACAAACAGCCTTTTGAGTCCCAGCTAGTGTTTGCCATTAAGGAAACAAATGTTTTGCCTAAACTTACTTTTTTCGCATCTTATATGTAGTGGCGTCTAGGGGTAACGTTAAAAAAATATGATGTCATTCACACAACGTAAAAGAAACAAACAACAAACCGCAATAATAAATAGAGTTAAACATATATCTAATAGATTTCACCACTTCAGCATTGGAAAGCTTGAAATCGAGTCATTACATCATTTTCTGTTACTTTATCAAAAGTTTTTCTTTCGACCGCACAAACTAGAGAATTATTCAAATAATCCTACCCATTCAATTGCGTAAATCCGTCTTGACAAGCTTTATTTTAGAAAAAAAAAACATTTTTCAATGGTTGTTGCAAACGAAAAAACTAATGCTAGCTTCAACATCTGATAAACCAAAGGAAAAGTAGTACTTTTTTCCCCGATTTCTATTAGAGGGATCCAAAGAAAGAGCATTTATATCGATTGTATTTCGTATTGAAAGAACTGGAGCCGAAGGAATACTTAGACCAATATCATCTTTATCTTGCATATCATAATATTATTAACAATATTTGAACTTGGAGTTGGACCAATATCATCATTTTATGGGGATTTACTATTAAACGGATTACTATAAGAGGCTGTTTAGAGTGCAGGTCGATTTGGTGTTCTTGTTGAGGGAGGGGTTGTCGATGTGTTGTTGTTTTGTTGGTTCAAAATTAAAACAAAAAACAAAAGGCCAGTGGCTCACTGCTCACAACCCAAGGGACAATAAATTAGTGAGCTTAGAGTTTTTTAATTAAAATTTTGGGCTTAGAGCTATTTACCTAAATTAGCTTTGTAAGTTTTATAAATTAGTGTGCTTTCGATTTTCAATTAATGTTAGGCTTCAATAAAAGCCCAAATTTTTAAAGGGTAGTCTAAAATAATCTCAAGGGTGACGTAATACATCTATATCTATATATATATATAAAAGAAAAGACATTTGCTGACGTGGCGTGCAATGGAGGCCTCAACCTTATGCCACGTGGCATCATAATGGAGAGTTTTTGGTGTTTTTAAATTGTTTCCTTTTTTAATTAAATTGAGTTATTTTAGGAAAAAAGAATTTAAAAATAAATTTAAAATTTTCTCTCTCATATTTCCTCCCATAACTTTTAAACGTTTATATCTTTTATATACGGGATTTTTTAAAGAAAAAAATTACACCAAATTAACGAGCGTTTTATTATCTTTCCAACGAGTACCATAGTGCTATATAAAAAACGGAGAAAAAAATCGACTATTTTTTGTGGGGTTTCGTTCATACAGGAAAAAACACACAAAGTGTTCATGTTATCACGTAAAATTAGATTTTGTGGAGAATATGAGTTATTACTGATTAGAATACTATAAACATGCAATGATTGGAAGATTTTGTGGTTAGTTAACTTGAGCCATTTGTAATAGGTTATCACGCAAAATTAGATTTATCAACCCCGGGACCTCCCGGGGTAATCAGCTAGTAAAACAATAAAACAACGTAAAAAAAATTCAGTTCAACAATAATAGTACTTTACGGAAATCCAAATACCAAAAAAAGTGTGTTGCTCCAAGGACATATAAGATGCCCCGAGCCCAAAAGGCTTGTGTCAAGAAGTTAAGTATCCATACTTCACGGACAAGCTATCATCCACATATCATAGTTGTCAAAATAATCACTCATAGAGTAGATAACGTAACAACGACATATTTATTGGTATTGGCTATTGAGTGGCCTAAATTCCTAGCCGACTTTGTTACACTTCAAATCCAATTATTGGTTTTATAATCACAATTATCACTTGAAACATCCTTTTTGGCGTGTTTACATTTTTGTCCGGTTACTCAAATTAAAATACAAGATTAACAGTTTAAAAAAAAAATTTTAAACGACTTTATATATCTATACTACATTATAAAGGAGGAAAAATATCTGCAAATATCATTTTACATGAATTTTAAGATGACATAGAAAAAGTCTCATGCTTAAAACCCAAATGTCATGTAATTTTTTCCCTATCTTACCTTCATGCAAAACCTAATTGTACACATTCTTTTATCGTAACCTCCAAATACTATTAATCTATATCTATAATCTATATTATATCATAAAACATTTGAGAAAGGTGTTAAACAAAATTAAACAATTACTATAATTTATTAAAACAAATTGCAATTTTATATAAAAAAAATTATGTATAACAAAATTATGCAAAAAGGTTTCTACACATACAAATATATGCCTATATACCTTAAAAAGATCGTAAGAATCAATAAAAGTCCAACTTTACGTAAAAAAAATGGTGATGTCTTTTCTTTAAAAAAAGTGTGCGCATGATTTGTTTCGCGAACTGAAACCGAAACCGGTCTTTCAAACGGCGAAACCGGGGCTGAACCGAACTGAAACCGGCTCGGACACGAACCGACACCAAACACGAACCGGTTTGGAACCAGTTCAGTTCCTAAAAAAACCGATCTGTGCACGTCTATCAAGTTCTCAGGTTGGGATGTCTTATATGGAATATTTTCAACTAACCTAACTTCCAATTCACTTTCTGATGCCACTGATAGAAATTTATGATACACTTAATTAGCAGTTGTATTGCATTGCTTTTATCATATGGAAAAAGTTATGTGTATGCTTCTTTGTAGGTTGATTACATATAAGTCGTTCCAACCTCCTCCTAATGTGGATCTTATAACGGTCCCTATGATTTCTTATCCTCGACAATCCTTACAGATTTGACGCTTTCAACATATTGAGTATGACTATTAGTATAATAATAGTTGCTAATGAGTCGAACCGCTACTTCCATTTTTTTACAGGCATGTAGGTCAAATTGCATATGGTATATAGAACGTAGCGTACTATCACGTCTCCTTATGTAGCCTTTAAAAAATTACCCCATTGCGAAACATAGGTGCTTACACACACAAACATACACCTTACATATTAATTCTTTTAATCGTTTTGTGTTTTGAATTATGTTTCCGTCCTGTATTGTCGACTTCGCCGCAACGCGCTGGTCCCTACTAGTATGCATAAAATATAAAGGATGAGAGATGTCTACAATTGTAATTTTACATACATTTTAAGACGACATAGGAAAAGTCTCATGCTTAAAACCTAAATGCCATGTAACTTTTTCCCTTTCTACCCTTCATACGAAACCTACTTGTACATATTCCTTTATCATAACCTAGAATTACCATTAATCTATATCTATAATCTATATTATATATTATAAAGCATTTGAGATGAGTATCAAACAAAATTAAGTAATTACCCATTTTATTAAAAATTTGCAATTTTATATAAAAAAATTATACAAAAATGTTTCTACATATACAGATATATACCTATACACGTTAAAAAGATTGTTAGAATCAATAAAAGTCGAACTTCACGTAAAAAAAATTGTGATACCTTTTTCTTAAAAAAAAATAGTGTGCGTATGAATTGGTTCACGAACCCAAAACAAACTGAACCGAACCGAAACCGGCCTTCGAAACCGATCTTTCAAACCGGCGAAACTTGGGTTGAATCGAATCGAAATCGGTTCAGACACGAACCGGTTCGGTTCCTAGAAAAAAACCAATGTGTGAACGTCTATAAAGTTCTCGGGTTAGGATGTCTTATTTGGAAAAACTTATTTATGAGTATGCTTCTTTGCAGGTTGATTACATATGAGTCGTTTTAACCTCCTCTTAATGCGGATCTATTAAAGGTCCCTATGATTTCTTCTCCTGGGCAATCTCTCCAGATTTGGGACTTTCAACATATTGAGTAGGACTATTAGTATAATAATAGTTACTGCTTCTTCCATTTTTTTTACTGGCATGTATGTCAAATTGTATATGGTAAATGGAACGTAGTATGCTATCATGTCTTCTTGTAGCCTATAAAAACTTACCCCACTGCGAAGCACAAGTGCTTACACACACACACACAAACATACACCTTATATATTGATTCTTTTAATCGTTTTAAGGTTTGAATTACGTTTCCGCCCTGTATTGTCGACTCCGGCGCAACGCGCGAGTTCCCTGCTAGTATGCATAAAAAGGGATGGGTGTCTTCAAGCCATTTCTCCCATGAAGGCATGGCCGTCTTCGAACACATTTTAATCAAAGTGAAAGCGTGTTATTTAATAACATCCACCGATTTATCGACCGGGCAAAAAACTTCATCGAAAGTCTTTTGATTTCTTGCGAGCTATATCCTCCAAAAATGTAGCCATGACAACAGTATAAACAACCTTCTAATAAATTGAGGGATGAATTGTGAATATTCATGCGTGAGTTACGCTAGCAATCATCGATCTTCCGATGCTCGTTGACTCCATGTCAACGTTTGATTACCATGATTTAATAATATTATTGCGTGAGTTACGCTGCCAATCATCGATATTCCGATGCTCGTTGACTCCATGTCAACGTTAATTCATTTCATCGCCGTGTACTAAAATATATTAAAAAAAAGTTATAATAGGTTGACTGAGTAGAAAAATTAAAAAAAAAGTACTATGAAGTGAAATGGAAAAGGTAATAAAAAATGATGAGTTGATTATAAAAAAAAAAACTAATTTGATAAATATTTATAGAGAATGAACCCAAGTGCGAAGCTTATTGAGGGCCGGGGTGTCTCGGCTTCTCGATTTTTAGCTCAATAATGTAATTTTTCCTGTTTTATTAAAAAAACTGTATGTTTTGAGCCCGGCACCCACAATTTGAAAAAGAATTTATGTCTCGTGACTTTCAACCCCTACAATCTAAAGGTTCAAGCTCCGTCACTAACTGAACCTATGTGGTAACTAGCTATTTAACCATATACACTACAAGAAAACAGAGCAATAGCGGCGACATATGTCGCCGCTATTGCTAACGCGGGTTGCCGCTATTACTAATAGCGGCGACTGTCGCCGCTATTTGTCCTGTCGCTATTGCCTTGACGCTATTGTTCCTTCCATTGCCGCTATTGCTTTTTGTCGCCGCTATTGCTCAGCGGCGACAGTCGCCGCTATTTCTTGTGCCACGTCACCACGTGGCTATACTATTAGCGGCGACATGTCGCTGCTAATAACCTTTTTTTTTTTTGGTACCTACTGATTTTAACCTACTAGTGATATTTAAATACTGGAAAACCGAAAAAAGCATAAAATATTTTACATACGCATCCCAAATTCGAATATATCATCCTAAAATCGTTTACATGAACATATCATATGTCGTTTACACATAATATCACACCTACATATCATAATCATCATCATCATCGGTGTTATCATTCTCTTGATCTTCATGATTTTGGTTTCCCAAGTCCGGTGTCGCAGAACCTTGAATTATCATCCGCATCATTTCATTTCTAAATTGCGGGTTTTCCAACAAACTCGCAATTTGCTCCTGCAATAACATCAATATCAATCAATTTTTTCAAAACTATAAACACTTAACAATTGAGTCAAAACTACAAACACATACCAAATGGGTCGCGACTACAAACATATAACAATTGGGTCAAAACTAGGCAGCATTTCCCCTTAGCCCCCAAGTATATAATATAAATATATACCCGAGGAGCAAAGAGGAAACGCCAACCGAATCTTTCAAAAACAAACAATCATGTAGTACACATTCACATCCTAAATGAGATAAAGTATTCAAAAAGCAGTCCCAAAACGGGGACTACCCGAAATTAATTACTAAATCAATTTCGGGCGGGTATTTCTAAGCTCACTATGTTTTAAATGGGGACTCATTTTCGGGCATGTCTTTCTAGTCTCAATATGTAATAACATACAAATATAAACAAACATACACACTACAAGAAATTTAGGTATTTACCCACACATAGTATGTGTAGGAAAAACCATATAATGTGTTAGTACTTACGTTTACCTACACATAAATTAAGTGTCATGATGTGTAGACTCAGCACTGTGGATATAGATCATTACCTACACATTTATTATGTGTAGGTATATAGCAAGCTATGTCTACACATATATGTGTGGCTAAAACTAATATACATGTGTTGGTAGAAGTATAGCAACTTTTAGATTGGCGTATGACGTGGCAGCTAATTATGTGTAGGTATTGATCTTAACATGTGTAGAAATAATATATTGATGTGTTGGTAAAAATATTTAAATGTGTAGATAATAACCATGATTTATTTAATAATATTTTTTTAAATATATACAAACAAATACAAAAAAAGTTATAGAAACATACACAACCAAATTAACATTCATAATCAAAACATAAGTATTCAAACAACCAAACAAAACACTTAAACAAACAAAGCAAATATTGACCATAAGTTACTAACGGGTATATAAAATTACTAAACGACATCACTCATCGATACTTTCATCACCCTCTAGAGTATCGCCTTGAGATTGCCCAAATGTGCTTGATAAAGGAGACATGATATTACTTGTCACTGTCTGAAGTGCATGGACTAGCTCATCATAAGAAGGATGCTTTGTTTTTTTAGTTGTACCCATTGTGTATCAACAATAACCGGATCACGTCCCCACCCATGCAAACAAATAGAGCTTCGTCCAAGTACATTCTCAATAATCGACTTGTCGCTCATTGGTTCCACAGTATGCTAGTTTCTCAACATCATCATTTCTTCCTTTTAAGAAAAAAACAAGAAAACAAATACAATAAATTAATTGTTTACCAAATAATGAATACTTGGAAGTAGAAAAGAAAAAGTAAACTTACATATATTGCAACTACATTTTTAGATATCCAACCTTTTTCCGCATTCCAATGTCTAAGCCCCCAAGTCTCAAGTTGACTGGATGAAGAATCCATATCCAATCCACGCTCAATGTGATAGCGTATTGTACACTTTGAACCATTTCTACTATCAAATGCATCCACAACCACTTCCATGAATCATTATCCCCAACGTCACAACCATTCTCTTCGAAAACCATACCTATAAGCAAGTGAATAGGTCACCGCTTAAAGAAAACAATATGTTAATCCAGTTAAAATTAGACACTTACCGACATATTAAAGGAAATTGTTGCATATTCTTGAACAAAAGATCAATATGGTCATCATGAACCCATTACGTGACCCGTCCGTTTTTCTAGGCCTACTAATAAGTAACATTTACCTAGAAACAAAATTAGCATTTGAATAAATAACTCTAAAACAAATATTTAATTGCATCATAACCCCATGAACTTGTCTTTAAATGTCATGTCTCTATGGTAAACCAAAGCAAAAAAAAAAACATAGTTAACTAAGAAATCACTATAAAAACTATAAACAATGCCACATTGGTTATTGAACTATTAACTCGAGCTTGAAACATGACTCGTTTAGTTATTGAACCCGAGCTCGAGCTTTTCTTACAAAGACCGTTTAGGCTCACGAGCCTAAACGAGCTGAGCTTGAGCTCAAAGTATTAGGCTCGAACCGAGCCAAGCTCGAGCTTCGTAAAAGCATGACGAGTCGAGCTCAAGCCTAGTTAGGCTCGGTTCGGCTCGTTTATACCCCTACCTGAAAACATATTACAACACACAAATTAATAATCCAAGAACACAAATATTTTATAAAACGAAAGAATGTAAAAAATCTTCCATTGAATAATTATACTTTGGATTTCTTGTATTAAAATCATCCAAAACAATTAAACTTTGCATTTCTTGTATTAAAATCATAGGATTCAAATAAAAAACACAGTTTGACTTTATACAAAAGTCAACTATAAGTATGCAACTTCCTTGCAATTCTTCTAAATCAAAACATGATTAAACATTTAAAGTTTTAAACATTAGTTCTCATCAACCAATTTTCTAGAAACACATATGAAAATTAAAACATAAACACTTACAAAGAGTGAATCCTTTGAGTCTATCCAGGAACCAAATCCGAAAGAAGAGCTATTCATCAGTTTATCTTCATTAAAAAAAAATTCAACCAAACACAAAACATAACACATTTTATCAACAAAATAATGTCACACAATATTTATACCATCACTTAGCGGGGACCTTTAAAGCCATCGGCTGAGCTTCATGACAAGGGCCCTCAGTCGCAACCTTATAAAGCACGTACAATTGCATCTGCACATCACTTCCTAAACTCTGTAACAACTTACCATCCAATTTACAATACTCTGCAGCCATGGCAAACACCTTTGCAAATTGCTCCTCTCCACCCCATCCCAATCATCATCAGACGAATCGTCTTCTTCCGATGTCAACCCTTCCTTATCCTTCTCTGCTTCATCAATAACATGATTAAACATTTAGAGTTTTAAACACTAGGTCTCATCAACCAAAAAATGATTAAACACTAGTTCTCATCGACTAATCTTTCCAGAAACACATATGTAAACTACAACATAAGCACTTACAAAGAATGAATCAACAACCCAACTATCCAACAGGTCTAATAAAATTATTAAACCTTATAATAAAAAACCCCTCTTTCACACCTTATTCCCCCACTAGCTTTTAATCATTCGGTGTGGCTGGGCAAAAAAAACTAGGGTTTTATTAATTTTGAATGGGGAAATTAGGGGGCAATAATAACAGTAGGCGGTTACTTTAAAATGTTTAGAAATATAGATTCAATAGTTAGATATTTGTTTAAAATTTAAATTTAACCTCCAAGATGCGTTTGTTTTTCTGAACGCCAAAATAGGCATTTCATGCCCAATTCGCGAACCATTACGTATGGTCTTAGAAGGACTACCCCAAAAGTAAAAAATGAGTCTCGCTCAAAAGATAACAAGATAAGGACTACCCAAGGGTGTGAGGGTCATTCTCCACTCCTATTGGTCCAAGTTTATTTTTTTAGTTTAGTTTATTGTATAAAATTTGAAAAATATATATTAAAAAACCCCACCAACATCACAAACCAATCACAATCACCCATCCTCTCCCTCTGATTTTTGACGATAAAGACGATCCGACCCGACTGTGGCGGTGTTGACCTGCCCAAGACGTAAATGACGGGGCGAAGACTACCACTATACCAGATAGTCTTAGATATAATATATTGTACATATGTTATAAATAATAAGTACTAATATTAGTTCTCAGTAATAGTATATAAAACTTTTGATGATTATTAGGAATGAGATTGGTATTATACACATACTTGTAAAATAACAAACCTTTTATTTATTTTTTAGGTTTTAATAATATCTACTAATAAAATATGTTTTCAAATGAAGTATTGTGATGCTTATTGATATTAAAATAATATTTTTATATATGTATAGTAATTACATATACATATATGTATATGATATTAATGTAATGTTAACTAATAAAATTTGTTAATGTTTGAATCTTAAAAGATATGTATTAATAAAATGATTTAGATTATTATATAACATGTGTAAGTATTTATTTTGTCATGTCATTTTCAATAAATCAAATAAAATTAAAATACTTTATCTACATATTTAATTAAGACTATTATGTGTTGGTAAACATAATCATTTACCTACACATATTAGCTTTTTATAAATGTGTAAATAAATTAGCTACACATAATAAATTTTTGCAACTTGTGTAGGTATTTAATTTTTAATTGATGGTGGGAAATTTTCCCACCAACATCAATGTGTAGCTAAAAGGTATTACCTACACATAATAACTGTTTGTGAAAATGAAAGTATGTTATCAATAATTACCCACACATATAATATCAAATGTAGGTATTTACCCACACATTTACAAGTGTAGGTAAATTATGTGTAGGTATATAACCCAATTTCTTGTAGTGACACTCATACATACATACATGCGCTCATACATACACATACTCATACATACACATACACATACTCATACATACATACTCATACATACACATACACATACTCATACATACATACTTATACATACACATACACATACTCATACATACATACTCATACATACATACTCATACATACACATACTCATACATACATACTCATACATACACATACTCATACATACACATACACATACTCATACATACATACTCATACATACACATACTCATACATACATACTCATACATATACATACACATACTCATACATACATACTCATACATACACATACTCATACATACACATACTCATACATACATACTCATACATATACATACACATACTCATACATACATACTCATACATACACATACTCATACATACACATACTCATACATACATACTCATACATACACATACTCATACATACATACTTATACATACACATACACATACTCATACATACATACTCATACATACACATACTCATACATACATACTCATACATATACATACACATACTCATACATACATACTCATACATACACATACACATACTCATACATACATACTCATACATACACATACTCATACATACACATACTCATACATACATACTCATACATACACATACTCATACATACATACTTATACATACACATACACATACTCATACATACATACTCATACATACACATACTCATACATACATACTCATACATACACATACTCATACATACATACACACATACATACATACATACATACATAAAAATAAAAAAGAAAAACAGAAAAAAATAAAAAAACAGAAAAATATATAAAAAACAGAAAAAAATAAAAAAATCAGAAAAAAATAAAAAAAACAGAAAAAATAAAAAAAAACAGGAAAAAATATAAAAACAAAACACATAGCAAAATACACACATGTATGTACATATATACCTACTTACACAAGTATATTTATATACAACTTACTTAAAGCATGAAAATTTAAAAGAAAAAAAACAATTAGCGGCGGCGACTAACCACGTGTTCTTCTTCGGATTGGTCCTTTCCTACAAACCCACAAACAAATTATCAAAAAAAAAATTAAAAACTAACCTAAAAACAGAAAAAAAAATTAAAAAACTGATAATAAAAAATAAAAACAGAAAAAAAGGAAAAAAACTGAAAAAAAAAGAAAAAACTGAAAAATAAAGAACTAATAGAAAAAACATAAAAAAAAAAAAAATAAAAACAAGAAATAGAAAATAAACTAAAAAACACAAAAAAAAAGAAAAAAACCTTACCGAGGGGAGGAGAGACAACAGCAGAGAGAGAGAGAGAGAGCAGAGGGAGAAGCGCCGGTGGTGGTGGGTTACTCCGGTGGTGGGTTGCTCCGGTGGTGGGTTACTCCGGTGGTGGGTTGCTCCGGTGGTGGGTTACTCTAATTTTGGGTCGCCGGTGGTGGGGAGACGGGGTGGTGAAAAAGAAAGTGAGGGAGAAGAAGAGTTTGAGAGAGATTAGAGAGGGAGAGCTCGAGAGAAGAAAGAGCAGAGGGAGAAGAAGAGCAGAGAGGGAAGGGATATTGTGTTTTGGTGAAAAAAAAGAGAGGGAAGAAGGATACGTAGGCGGCAAAGTGAAAAGAGAAATAGCGGCGACTTGTCGCCGCTAATACCCTTTATATGATTTAATCTTGGCCGTCCATTTAATCAGATCTATGGTTGAGGTACACTTGACCTTTAGCGGCGACACTTTGGCGGGTCGCCGCTAAAGGTGTCGCCGCTACTGGACAAAATTCTTGTAGTGCATGTTCGTTTGCATAAAAACTCTGGATGAAAGGTAGACTGAGATTAATTTCATAACACCTTAGACTAGCAAAAAGCTAGACAAGAAAGAAAACAAACATTAGAAAGAAAAAAAATGAGTTTAGCAACCACGACACCCGTTCAGTGTTCACTTTATGATTCCTGTTTGCAAACCACAAAAACATGTGTAATTTACCATACTATAAAAAATGCGTTGTCAAGGCTCATTATAATTTCTTAACCTGTGATAGAGAAGGGTAGGATCTATTTCCTATCTAGTTTGCGCATAAATACACCACCCACCATATGATAGAGTGGTGCGAGACTCACTGATAGAAGACCTGTTACTGAAAGATCACATGTTTACTTATTGAGAACGCCGGGTTTACGATTATTCCATTGTCGTGTCTTCAGGCGGGTAGGTGGATGGTCAGATTTTCCCTAGAAGGCTAGAACTGGTGGATGGTGGGCTAGGGGCTCCGTCCGTCTGGGTAAATGCTTGCTAGGGCTCCTTTGGCCATTGGGAGCCGTGTACAGAGTACCCGACTCCTACTTAGTTGTTTGTTAAAAAAAAGTGTACGCATAAATAACTAATTTAAGCTACGTATCAATTAATTCATCGCTCTCGGTTCGTACAACCTATAACCTGACAACTTGTATTAACGCATCTCGTATCAAAAGATGGTACATATTTGAATTTTTTTTAAACGGCCAATGAAACATCCCATTTTATTCCATCAAGCTAGCAAGAAACTAGCGATACACAGTCCTAAGATACACCGGCGTTACATAATACATACACAGATAAAAACAATTCTTTGTTTTTTTTTTTCTAAAATGAACGAAATTCCGTTCACACATACTAATTTATTTATTTTGAATTTTGCCTACATGCGACAAAAAGGAGAAAAAATGTATTATTGCTTTCTGTACTACCAACTTTTGTACAATGAGATGTTATAACTTTTATGTTTTGTACATGGTATTTTACTTTGTATTTTTTAACTTCTAACCCTAATAATTTTTATCTTCTACATTTAAACTAACACCTTTTTCACTTTCGACTTTGGTCCATTTACTTTTCATCTCTTATAAATTTTCCGTTTAACGTTTCGTTCTAAATTATTCAGGTTAACACATCGCAACGTGAATATTTGGTTCATCGTTTTTTACCTCTATTTTTCCCGTTTAATGGCAGTGTTGTATTTTACGTTTCGGTCTATTTTTTGCACATTAACACATCGCAACATGTATGCAAAGTTCAACGTTTTAACGTCTACTTTCCGTTTATTTTTTTTGCGTTATACATTTTTTTTGTTTTATGAGATTTTCCGATTTTGGTGATCGCTGATGACGTTGTGACATTAATGTTATTCGACACAGTTATACGCCCCTGCCACAAACACAATAGCCTTAATACTAGTTTATTAATAATGAAGAGCATTAAAAAAATCAGCTTTATGGGTTGAATTGTTCATATAGAATGCAACTAATTTAATCCATGTCAAAAATCTCAAACTTAACCCACACACAATTAAAATCATTTGATTCAAATACGGTTAATATATTTTTGTTAATATCACCCATCTTTGGTCCCTCAATGTGTGCATTGGTGTGTTGTTGATAATATTTTGTTAATGTTTTTTTGTCAACAACTCAACATCACCCATCTTTGGTCCCTCAATTTGATAGTAACATGTTTATAATATTATAATTTGTAATAAAATAAAATAAATTCATTAGATATTTGTTGGTTTTGTAACAATGATATAATTTTTTCTGTGTATAGTCTGGCAAAAATTGTATTTTTTTAGAATTTGGACAACTAATTTTGTGCAATTCCAAAGAAACTTAATTTATTTAAGTATTTAATCTATTCAAATTTCAATTTTATTTTTCTCTCACGCATATTTCTGTACAATTTTATTTTTGCTACTCGTTTATTTGCAATTAGTGGCTTGACATTTTTGTTTGTTCACACACCACATTTTGCTTTTTCTCCTTTTTTGTTTCACATTTAATGGATCGATATCATTCTAATAAACTTCACCCCTTTCAATATTTCTTAGCTTTCATGAGTATCATGAAATGTATTCGTCTCTTTTCAGCTTTGATTACATTGTTGGTCATTCGTAGTCACAAAACACTTTTAGCAATGGCGGACCAAGCATGAGTGCCGGGTTAATTCAGATTGCATTGTTCTAAACACAATTGCTAAGGATGGTGGGTGTGGGGATGGCCAGGTCTCCAATGGAGGACTACCCGCCATCTCAGCTGCCACATCATCCAGGAGGGTAGTCATCCACAAGGAGATGAGCCAAGGGTGTGGGGTAGTACTCAACGATTTGGACGAGACCAAACGGCGGGGGCGGTGTGGAACGTCCCGGCCGTCCCAAGACGGGCCGGGACGAACCCCACACCTACTAGCCTAATCATTTAATTAACTTCTACAAATGATTACATGGATCAGTCAAATAATAAATAATAAAAACTAATATAATCAATCAAACTATCAAGCTTTTAGGGCTAGAGGAGCGACAGACATTGAGATGATGACAGTCAATCAAGGTCTACTCAACATTTTTAAAGGCCAGTAACAAACTTTAAAAACTGTGGCATTCTAAGTTTTTTTTGAGTGTTTATACGACTGCCTATCTATTTTTATGGTGAAACTAACATAAAGCGTGATGGTTATAGTTTTATTCACCAAAATATTATTCCATGTTTTGGTTGTAAAATATATAGTTTCAACGTATGCTTGTTTTTCAAATTTTCACGCATTTTTGGTTGTAAAATATGTAATTTTTTTCTTACATATTTACTAACAAATAAATAGATAATAAAATTAAGTAGGAAAAGAAAAAAAAGGCATTTCACGTTGTTATTCTTTCATGCATCTTTTTTTTTTTCTGAACGGCCAACAAACTGATGTGCCAGCTACCCGGGCACCCAACATCATGAAAGCGTCCTAGGTGAAGACACTTTTTAATCGGAGCCTCTATTTGGTGTCTTTGGCGTACGAGGAAAAAACAAACTTTTTAATCGGGAGCCTCCTTCGATTTCAAAGGAAGTGGAAGAAAAAAAATGACATTTTCGAAAGTGATAATAGAAATCCGAAAATGACAAAAACATTAAACAAATGTCGGAAAATTGGAACATAGGAAATAATTCAAATTTGAAAACATTTTGTTATTGTGTCAATGATCATCAAATAATGAATTGTTAAAAATTAATATATATTTTTAGTGTAACAAATATACTTAGCTTAAAACTGAGAGAAATTAATGACAGTTTTGTAATTAATTGAAAATTTCTTAAATATTTAGCAATCATTAAATCAGAAACATGTAAGACTATGGGGTGTGGTTCCCCTTCCCCCTTCCCCCTTCCTTCCCCTTGTCCACATCAGCGCCACATCATTTTCCCCTTCTCCTCCCCCTTCTAGGGGAAATGGTTCCCCCTTCTTTCCCCTTCCCCTTTCCTTTATTTTAATATTTTTTATAGGGAAAAAGACAAAATAAGAAGAAAAGACAAAACAATAATTAAACAATATATATATTAAAATGATCGGGGAGAAGGGGAAGATTTCCCCGTTTACACCGAAGGGAGAATGAGGGGGGCGGTGTTCCCCTTGGGGAAAGCCTCCATGTCACCCTTCCCGATCTCTTTCCCCATCCACACCCCTTAGTCTAAGACTAAGAGTTTTTATATTGTTAAATTTAAAAACAATATTTTTTAGTTTCGAAGAATGTTAAGTATTCAAGTAAGTACAAATTAAATTCATATTTTAAAATTATTTTTCTAAAGTTTTCTATTGATTCTTAACTTAAAAAATTTATTTATCAAAATTTACTTGATTTTGAACAATCATATTTTGATCAATTAAACTTATGGAGGTAATTTGAATTATTTAAATTTGATTTCACTTTCAAGTTTGAAAAATTATGTAATTGTGACGTGTGGAATTTTTTTTTTATAATTATAAATAATATTTAGAAATGATTAATTATATTTGATGAGATTAAATAAAAAAAAACTTTTAATCTTCATATATTAATTTATCGATTATTGAAACACAAATATGAAAATGATTTAAAACCGAAATGAATGAGACTTATTAAAGAAACAAACTAAAATAAATTTAATGTTTTAAATAGGGGTGCTTAACGGGTCGGGTTCGCGGGTTGGTGGGTTCAACCCGACCCGAACCCGAAAATTTTACATGAACCCGAACCCGACCCGAACCCGAAAATTTTGACATACATATGAACCCGAACCCGACCTGAATATTCTCGGGTTGACCCGAACCCGACCCATTCAACTTGATTTTTTTTTATTTTTTCGCAAACTAATGTATTAAAATTAAAATTTTACTACAAAAAACACAAACATATATAAAACATTTATGTTTTATTTATAAAATCTAATACCAATTTATATTTTAAGTTATAAGTGTAGCATAAAATACGTAACCAAATTAATTTATAACATAAAACATATTGTAAAAAAAACAATATATGGTATAAATATGTTAAACGGGTCAACCCGCCAACCCGCCCGGGTTGACCCGAACCTAACCCGTTTAGCTAAACGGGTTCGCGGGTTCAACCCGAACCTGACCCTAACCCATTTAGACTAAACCTAAACCCGCTAATTTCGTGTTAGGTTCGGGTCGTGTTTTCGGGTCGTGTCAGAATTTCACACCCCTAGTTTTAAATAATAAACTGTAGACTTCGTGAGGAAGTGACACCCGTTCTTCATATGTTTTCTTTTATTAATATAAATTAGTTTATCACCTGGAAGCGTTTTGGGATAGACATACCTAATATAAAATGACAAAATGCGTGTACGATAAAAGGGGTAGGCTGTTTTTTAGTGTTTTTGTTGTAAGGGATCAACTCGTCTCTGTACAACTGTCGCTTTCTCAATACACTCTAAAGTTGCGATGTGAACCCGAAAGCAAAAACCAAATTGGTATCAAAGGATATGTCATAACGATGATGATGATTGTATGTGATTCTGATGTGTAAAGTGAACATATGTTAATGATTGACAGACCTATTCAATTTCACTGAATATAACAATGAGTAGGCAAGCAGTGAAGATCCATTTTAAAGATAAATAAACATGATCTAACTGCTATTGACTAAAAAGATTGTAG
The DNA here is from genome assembly GCA_030844895.1 of Ambrosia x helenae. Taxonomy (NCBI): domain Eukaryota; kingdom Viridiplantae; phylum Streptophyta; class Magnoliopsida; order Asterales; family Asteraceae; genus Ambrosia; species Ambrosia x helenae. The sequence goes on from JAUTDX010001184.1 coordinate 45,212, forward strand.
GATAATAACTTTTCATGTCTTCAGACTATTTTCTCTACTCATATATAATTTAAGTATCTATTTCATTAATCACCACATAAAAAGTTGGTTTCTTTTGTATAACACTATGATACTTGTGGAAAGATAAAAAATGCTCGTCAATTTGGTGTAATTTAAAAAAAACGTCTTTAAAAAAGATATAAATGTAAAAAATGGTAAGACAAAATGCATGTGTCATGCACGCACATGAAAGAGAAAATAATTAATACCTTTTTTTTGAACGGCAAACTTTTTTTTTTAACACCCTTTTATTCTACCTTTACCTTGCATTTGCAAGGATTTGAACCAACAACCTTATATTTGTAAGGGGGGACATCATACCACTAGACCAATAGCTCATGGGTAGAAAATAATTAATACCTAGTATGATAATATTACTATCGAGATGTTAAAATTTTCTAATGTTTTGGTACCAAACTACCAATAGAGCATTGTTTTGTTATATTTTAATCATATGTTAGTAACGTTAGTTTGTAACAGACATGTTTTAAGATATAGATTTTTTAAATAGCATTTGATTATGTAATTGAAAAAGGTTGGAAGGTTCCAAAATATGAGGTCAAAATGGCTATAAATAATGATGATTGAGGGAGTGTGTGAGAATCATTATTGAGAAAGGAGAGATGGCATCATCCAATTCTCTCATCTTGCTTCTTTCTTCTTGCTCTCTCTTCTTTGTATTGGTTGTTTCAAGAAATGAATTTCCTTTGGAGGCTAGTGAAAAAGAAGCACACTATTTTCATACCGTTCAACTAAGTTCTTTTTTACCATCATCTACTTGTAGCCCCTCCGCTACAGGTTAGTTTTTTTATTACAAACAAGATATATCTATTTATCTTTCTATCTATATGGACGGATTAAAATGATAATTATATTGTGATGTGACTCACTATATGGCTACACATTTAGATAATTGTAAAATGAATGTGTATCCATAATAAAAAAATTGTAGACATTTAGGTCACTTTTTTTTACACCGGTGTAAGGACGACGTAATTTTTTTTCATTTTTTTTATATTTCTTAGTTAGGCATTTTTACATTAGTGTGTCATTTTTTTTTTGAAATTCGCATTTTACATCAGAGTTCTCACGGTTCTCACAACTCAACCTAATTCTCAATAGAACACTACTTTTTTGAAAATGGTCTCGCTAGCTCACGCGAGCTAGCTTGCTTGGCCTCGCTCGCGGCAACGGTCACTTGAGTATGTTATGGGCCGAGCGATCCACGTGGACAAGGTTGTTGCTCGCTGCAGCTTGCTCGCGGGTCACAACGGACAGTCTGACAAAAAGACATTTGTATACTTAATTACGTGAGAATCTCCTCATAGGTAAAATATATCGGAAATGGTGAATATATGTCGTTTGTATGTCCATACCATCATTGCGTGTACCACCATTGAGGGTATCGAAATTAGGTACTCGTAGAGAGTGTAATAAACCGAATGTGTAAATGTGCTGCTAGTGATTAAGTGGTATTTAGATAGTTAATGAAAAACCACCCGCTTTATGGTGGAGTGGTATGGGTGCTCAATGATAGAACACCTATGACTGAAGTTATGGGTTCGATTCTTGAGAGCGCCGGTTCTACCGACTATTCCATTGTCGTGTCTTCGGGCGGGTGGATGGTCGGGTTTTCCCCGAAACTGGTGGCTGGTGGGCCAGGGGCTCCTTCCATCTGGGTAAAGGCCGGCTACGGGTCCTTTGACTATTGGGAGCCGCGTATGTATGGAGTACCCGACTTCTACGTCAGTTGTAGGTTAAAAAAAAAATATAGTTAATGATAAAAATAAGGTGTTGTACAGGAGGATCAGTGGACTAGTGAGTACACGGGACAAACATCCCCTCCTCTCTTAAGACTCTTTAAGCACATGAATTGAACATGGTAGTAGATAACTTAAAATAATTGAAGACAGCCTATAGTCCCATAATTACCATTTCACACACACATAATGATAAACTATGATTTGATGTTTAATATCTAACTAGATGCGAATAAGGGTATGATTAAAATTTATCAAAAGAAGAATCTTTATATGAGGTATTATCTACAGTATAACTTACGGTTCTAACTATCTAATGTTTGCCATTTGAATCTTTACACATATATTGCTTGAATTTGGTACTTCTAAAATTATTTTGTAGTTAACATCAATATAAAACAGACTTTTGCTTAAAATAATTAACTAGCTAAATTGTTAATTTGTTATATCTTTCAATAACTACCATCAATGATCTATCACTGAAACAAGCGTTGGTGATCAGCCGGTAAAAATAGCATCAAATATCTTTTAGTGAGTCTTTCATCAGTGAAAGCCACCACCTTTTATCCATCAGTAAAATCCACTAGTCAAATCGATGCCTACGATCATATTTCCCACTTATTTTAACCCATATTACGCACTTGTATATTAACGAATGTATACAAATTATTGGTAGATTAGTGACCAATGGATACGAAATTGTTAATTTGTATATCTTTCAATAAGTACCATTATAAATATTAATATTAAGTTTATTAATATATTTCAATCATCACGTTACTTTAGCTTTACTATTTGCTAAAAGAAATCACAAATCAAGTGTCTATCAAAGTCTCTTTCATTCAAAAGAAGAGACATTATCATTAACTTTAACAAATACATGAAGGTCAGATTTAAATATAAGTAACCTCATGACATGAAGTCTTATGTGATCTGCCGATTAACATAACTAACCACTTAATCTAACCTTATATATGTAATATATATATATATATATATAGGGGCTATATATATATATATAGGGTTAGGATACTTTGAAAACTCATGTGAGTTGTGAGAACCATAGGAACTCATTTGGACCATTGATCTTGATGATCCAATGGTTGAGATTAAAAGATAGGACATTTTTGTCTTGACATGGTAATTACTTTTTATTATTATTTTTTTGAATAAAATAAAACACATAAGGGTATTTTAGTAAAGTATGCTATGAGAGAGAAAAAAATAAATATAATAACATATTAGTATTTTATTCAAAAATATTAAAGAATCATATTTTTTTAACTTATTTTTTTTTAATTTATTTACTTTTTTAAAAACAAAAAATAACATATATTCAAAATTCAAAAACTGTACATCTCGTTTAGGAATCACCCTATATGAAAATTATTTACACCAGTGTAAAATCCAAAAGATGTTTATAAAGTTGAAAGCCATTGGCCCATTGTAGCACTTACACCAATGTAAAACAACCAAAACATGTAATATATTCATTACACCAATGTAAACAACAAAACTTGCCACTAACTCAAACAATTACACCAGTGTAACAAAAACATCAATGTAATATAAGTTACACCAACAAAAAGGGAAAACATAACCAAATTACTAATCCAATACAAATTTAAGAACCTATATCTAAACTAACTCTACAAAAATCTTGTCCACTAAGTCAAATTACCATTAAAATCACTTAATTAAATGAATCGCTAATAGACACGAAACCTGAAATGTAATAAACGCTATTATCTGCCATTATGTTTTTAAAATGAAACACTCAAAAAGACAAAACAACTGAAAAACAAAACCTTTACGGTATAAGTCATCAAAATTCTTGAAAAAAAATCTTCAGAAAACGCAGCATATCCATTGCTACAAACAACTTACACTGGTGTGAAAAACGCCATACGTTGATATGCAGATCCTCAAACACTGCAAACACGCCACCATCGTTCACCACCTACAACACCAATATAACGAAAACAAATTCATTACTAGTATCTAAAACAAATACAAGATTGGTATCACAAAATCAAAAACTAAGATAATGAGTGTAAATTCACACTCATATTAATAAAGGCTTTATGTAATTTCATTAAAATCACTTAATTAAATGGATACTTGTAGGTAAACAAAACGAAATTCTATTTTGCAACCCCCCCCCCCCCCCGGGCCCTACTTCACACCAAGGGGAGTCTTTACACCAGTGTAAACCCACTGTAATTTTTTTTATGACGTTCTGTGGAGTTTACACCAACGTAATTTTTATAGAAGTTGTGTATGGTAGATTTACACTAGTGTAAAACGAGAGGATAAAACCATGACCTACTTACAAATTTGACACATAATGAACTTCAAACTTTAATTGATCTTAAATATGTGACCCTCCATGAAAGCAATAATAAAGACATACAAATGAATATTGACAGTGTGTAGGGTCAAAGTTTATTAATCAAATTTTGACAATAAAACGCCATTACGTTAGTGTGCACCAAAAGATAAAAAAACATAGTCTACTCCTTACCTCGGTCTCTAAATGGTGGTGAAACTGAAACTTATGGCTCGATCGCCAAATCTATAGCTTCAACACAATCGCCAGATCTGTGAGTTCTTACACTATTGCACCTGTGTAAAATAAGCCAACAAAAATACACTTCAGGCGACTTTAGATATATTCATTCATCTAAACGAGTTATGCAATCACAGATTCGCTATAAGTCTATAAGTATTATAAATCATTTCCATTTCATATCACATATGTCAACGATAAAAGAAAAAATCTTCTGCTATGCGCCTATGCCTACGGTATCGTATACTCTTTTGAAATATAAGCCATAAGGTAAATAAAAGTTAATAAACCAGTAACCACTTACATTAGCATCTTAAAAAGACTTCAAATAACTCGTTATCATATACCAGACTTGAGGCTCTAATTTACATTTTAGTACTTCACATACATTCATTATGACTACAAAATGAAGGCTCAAACATATAATAACTTACATACTCTTAGTAACATCTAAGATCACAAAAAACAAACAACGCTTTTCGTACAATAGAACCACTAGCTTCGTTCCAATAATAACCATAATCGAAACATGTGTGTTACATTCGTACCCATCTATCATTATCATTCGTACCCATCATTCGTATTACGGTAAAATGCCCCAAAAAAACATCGACAAAATGTGTGTTACATCAATGTAAAACAAACCAAAAAACATTTATAAAATCATACCACACATTATTAACAAACAAAAAGCTAGAAATTCCATGAACACAAAAACAAAAACCATGAACAGAATCCATGAACACCAAAACAAAAACCATGAACAGAATCCATGAACATCAAAAAAATTAAAACCCAAAACATAATCCATAAACACAAAAACAAAAACCACTACAAAGATCTACACAATAATAATAATAATAATAATAATAATAATAATAATAATAATAAAGAACATACCAGATCTGTTCATCCCCACCACCATCACCACGAACTAACCCGTCGACCACCGCCCATGAACCACCATCCCTCCGCCTCCGGATCTGTCCCGATCCCAAACCCCCACCACCAAAAACCGACACCCCTGTTTCAAATCATCTTCAAACCACTTTCAAACCACCAAAAACCGACACCCCTGTTTCAAATCATCTTCAAACCCACCACCACCCATCGAAAACACCACCAAAACCCTTCACCCCTGTTCGAACCCACACATCGTCACCACACCACTGTCCTCTATGTCACGTGTGTGTGTGTGTGTGTTAGGGAGATAGAAAGGTGTGTCTGTGTGTTAGAGAGAGAGAGACGTGTGTGTGATAGAGAGAGAAAGACTTGTGTGTGTGTGTGTGAGAAAGAGAGAGTATGAGAGTGATGATGATTTAAAACAAATCTGAATGTTTTAATAAAAGGGTGTGGGTGGGGTGGGGTAGGGGAGGGGAGGGGTAAATTACTTTCTTGTCCTTTATTATTATAATTGGGAGCTGCTTATGTGTCGTCTTTTCATTGGTCTAGAGGAGTTCTCAAGTTCTCGCAACTCAGAGGAGTTTTCAAAATATCCGGATCCTATATATATATATATATATATATATATTTTAGAGATTAATTAAGTTATCATTAAAAACCAACAAAATTTACAAGTGAGTGACGGGTAAACGGGCTACAAGTTGCGCCGCTACCCCCTTTTGAATAGCAAAACCAACTCTATTAAAAATAAAACGTGAGTCCTTGGTCGCTGGGGAGTTACTCTGCACCACCTTTTGTACTCTTTCCAAGAACCGAATTGCTTCGGACGCTAGACCTCCAAACGTGTCAAAGGCAAAGGGCACAAAGACGTGTTGGTTCTCCAGACAGGCAACTTCATGTTTGGCAAATTTATTGGATTCTGCTTTCAAGACTGCATGCCCTGCCACAAACCCAGAATCCCGCAGTCCAACCAACGGAGACACCCCTGTAAGATCAACGCACGCATGTTTACCCTGTGCCCACCCGAACACGAGGACATCCGCTGGCCTTAGGGTGGACCGCCCTTCCAGGGGGTCTGTCAAAAAGTTAACCGGGGCTTCTTTCCTAGCCGAAATCCCTGCCCTTCGTAAGACGTCCCATAAAACATCCCGGACCAGATCATGTCTGTATTTAAATCCGGGCAGCTCCTTACAGTGAAGGGCATGTTCTCCAAACTTATCTAAACATGCCTTTTTGCACACCGGACACGGCTCATCAACCAGAAAGATGGGAATCATGAGCCTGTATTTGAGGATAGCCCGATATTCAACATCTATTGGGACTTTGGGGGAAAATATGTTAGTCTCTTTCAAAATCTCTTTCATGCAAGAAATGAAGGAAAAGAATTGGACCCCTAGATAGCTAATTAAGCAACCACCATTATGTGATTAGTGGGAGTTTGGGACCATGATGTCTACACACTTTCGTTAACCACCAATTATTTATTATGATTACTAATCCATCCGTAGTGGACATGTTATACTCATGTGGGTGTGAAAAAAAAATGTTGGTACCTCAACGCCACGTAGACAGGAGGGGTGTCGTCGTGTCGAGAGATTTGTATTTATTATTTTGAATTTCAAACATATTTATTAATAAATTGATTGATCATACTCACGTAAACATTCACATTTTGATCAAGTTTCTTCTAGTACACTTGCACCAAACCCACTCAGCCGCGCACTTGCACGCCATGTCGCCACCTACAGTGCCCTACATGCGCCCGCTTTTCTTTTCACTGCACATAGTCTTCCATAGAAATGTCAACTAGATGTAATTTTAATTGATTAGTTAACTATATATTTACTACATATAACATTATCGGTAAACTCTATATAGATGAGTCGCTTTATTGATACCTTATATGATTGTTTACAAGTACATCTCATTTATATTACTTTTTTAAATCAACTTGGGAATCTCTAAATTGTATAGTAGTGAAATGATGAAAGTTGACAGAAAATCAAATAAATTGCTAAAATAAAATCATAGTTATATGGAGTAAATATATTACAATTTCTTCTATACAAAATGATTAAAAGAGAACCATAATTGAAATTTGAAAACAGTTTGGTGGGGTTTTACTTTTAAGGATTTGGTTTAAACAAGAACTTTTTTTCAAATTGAGAACTGTTTTAACCATTTTAGACCACAAATTTCTCTAAGGCAAAAAAAAAAAGAATTTTTTTTTTTGCTTCAATCGCTGCTTTATATGCAGGAAATTTTTTTTATTTTTTTTGTATTTTTTTCAATATACACATGTGTATAATTGCATTATACACATATGTATAATGCAATACACATATGTATAACTGAAAATATACACATATGTATAGCTGAAAAATGCTATATACACATATGTATAAATGAAAAAAAATTCAAAAAAAAAATTTTCCTTGCATAAAAATTTGCGATTAAAGCAAAAAAAAAAAAATTTTTAAGCAAAAAAAAATATTTTTTTTTTGCCTTTATATGAAATGTGTGGCCTAAAATGGTTCTCTCAGTTTTCAAATAGGGGTTGGTTCTCTTAGGATCCCTACCCTTACTTTTAAAAACAAATATTCTGAAAATTATATAGGATCAATCAAATTATACAATTAAAATTAAACAGATAAAAATATCTTTGTTTATGACCGACGCTTCTTATATACATTTAGACAACACACATAGGAAAGGGTTAGAATGAACACCCATTCTAGTTGAGAAAACCTTGTTACACTATACAAAACAATGTATTTTTTAATGAAATTTGTATGGAACGTAATATACATATTTTCAAACGTTTTTAGAGAAAAAAAAACCGCAGAATGAATTTAAAAACAATAAATAAATAAAATTCTTATGTAACATTTGTGTAACATTATTTATGTAACATATGAAACTTTATTATTATCATTTTTAAATATCTACTATGCATATTGTTTTTTATTTTTTCTCAAAACACTCAATAACATATATATTTTACGCCCTAAAATTTTTATAAAAAAATACGTTGTTTTGGATAGTGTAACACAAAAATTAATGAGAATTTCTAAAGTTTTCTCAACTAATGTGATTTTCAAATTAACTTTCCCCTTGTAAGTACACACTAAGATTCAATATTATAATAAAAAAAAGAATCAAAATAATTTCATTTATATTCGTTTCAACTTTATATCATATCGATGTTAAACTATGGTGAAACTAAAAGAAACAACAATATATTTTTAGTATCTATTTTAGTAATAATAATTTAAAAAGAAATCCTTGTCATAGTACGAATAGACTCTTCGGCCCCTCTTTACAAAAAAAAAAAAAAAAAAAAAAATAGCGACTCCAATAAACTTTGTAAACATATAATAACTTGATGTTATGTTATAACGAAATTGAATAATTTAGAAGATGTAGATCATTAAAATATTACCAAAAAACGAGGACAATAATACTCTATTGTCACTAGGCAAGTATGACAAAAATGTCAAAAACGTTTTTGGTTTTGTGCTTTAGTTTTATTGAAGATTCACATGGAAAGAAGCCTTCCTCTTATCCATATAATAATAACTTTGATAAGTTGTTTTTTGTTTGGATGGTTTTGTTTGGAATCTTAGTTAATGATTTGATTAAGATGTTCTAATTTTATTAATCAACATCAAATCATAAGTTTCATACAACCAAACAAAAAGTAGATTATCATTATTATAACAATATTTATTATTAAAACAGTTAAATATAATTTACAAATAAAACTAGATTATCACCAATAATAACTTTTTTAATAATAAAATAATTTAAAATGTTTTCTTCTATGTGAGAAGTATTTGATAAGAACACAATTGTTATACATCCACCGCAAACTATACTAGAAACAAAGCAGTCACAAATTTCAGCAACAATTGTTCAATAGTCTAGTAGTAAAAGTAGTTATACATGTTATTGTTAATATTACACTGTTATTTTTTTTTTTTGTAAAAATTTATGTTTTTACTCTTTTCAAACGTACACTAAATGAGATCTAAATCCATGAACTAGGTGGCAAGAAAAGTGGATCACTTGAAGTAGTTCACAAACATGGACCATGTTCCAAGTTCACTAAAGACATGGTCAAACCATTGACCGTTGAAGAACTCTTCACCCATGACCAATCAAGAGTTGACTCAATCAGGGCTAGGTTAGCCACCAACACATTGAACAAAGACACACTCGGTTCCAAGACCACTCTGCCCGCAAAATCCGGTAGCACCATTGGATCTGGTAACTACATTGTGACCGTTGGATTAGGCACGCCTAAAAAAGACCTATCACTCATTTTTGACACGGGTAGTGACTTAACATGGACCCAATGTCAACCATGTGCACGAGCATGTTATAGCCAACAAGAACCAATATTTGCACCCTCTATGTCAACCACATACACCAACATTTCATGCTCATCAACCGAGTGTTCTGACCTTACTTCCGCCACGGGTAACACTCCTGGCTGCAGCTCGTCAACGTGCGTGTATGGTATCCAATATGGCGATCAATCGTTCTCCGTAGGGTTTTTTGGAAAAGAGAAACTTACACTAACTTCAAAAGATGTTGTAGATGGTTTCTTTTTTGGTTGTGGACAAAACAATCAAGGACTTTTTGGTGGGCCGCCGGGTTGATAGGGTTAGGGCGCGATAAACTATCGATTGTGTCGCAAACCGCGAGCAAATATGGGAAGGTTTTCGCGTATTGTCTCCCTTCGAAGGCAAGCGCGACGGGTACTTAACGTTTGGAAGTGGAGGAGTTGGTAGTAATGTTAAGTATACGCCTCTCTCACCGCGCAAAACTCGTTTTATGGTCTTGATCTATTAGGCATGTCCGTTGGTGGAACTAAGCTACCAATAAGTTCAACCGTGTTTCAAACATCCGGTATTATCATCGACTCGGGGACGGTCATTACACGACTGCCTCCTACCGCGTACGCGGCTCTAAGCAAGACGTTTAGAGCGCAAATGACGAAGTACCCGTTAACGAAGCCGTTATCGATACTAGATACATGTTATGATCTAAGTAATTTTACTACAATTGATATACCAAAGATAACAATGTTTTGGGGTGGGAATACAAATGTGGATATTGCACCACAAGGGACACTTTATGCAAATGGTGTTCAACAAGTGTGCTTGGCTTTTGCACCAAATGGGGATGATTCTGATATTGGTATATTTGGGAATGTTCAACAAAAGACAATGGGGGTTGTGTATGATGTGCCTGGAGGAAAAGTAGGGTTTGCTCCTGGGGGGTGTGCTTAAACATATAAGTAAAGATGAAGGGTTAAAAAAGCAAATTAGTAAAGAAGGTTGTTGGAATAAGGTGTAGATGTTGGTGGTCTTGATTTACCTACTGTGTTTGATATTGGGATTTATGCAACTAAATGTAAATTTGATTGCTTTTAAGTCAGGGTATATTTATAAGTTCTAAAACATGTTCATATTGAAAGATTGTAAACCTTGAAAAAGTAATGTTAAAGTAACTTGTTCATTTGTGAAGAGATATGGTATCAAAACTGGTTGTTTGGTCGAATTTAATTGAACCCACTGAAACTAGATTCTTTGGATCTGAATTGTGTCGGTTTTGCCTACTATGCTTTGCCTATGTGGCAGACTATGAGAAGTGCATGTTTACTTGACCGCCATAATATTTAGTATGGAAGCTATAAATACACATTACTCAACTTAGCAATCAATATATTAAGGACTATGAAAGTAGTCATACATTTTAGATGAGTAATGTGTATTTATACTAAATATTAAATCATAATTGATTGCTAAGTTGAGTAATGTGTAGTCATACATGTTATTGTACATAGTGTTCTAAAACAAGAGTACACATAAAAAATGTGTGCTAACATGATAAATCATAATTGTTAATTGCAAAACATCGTTTTGAGAAAAAAAATTAATTTTTACTAAACCTTTAAATAAGTTTTAAATTTATAAGTAAACAATAATTACTTAGAACTAAAACCAACACATAGGCAGAGAACCTGACGTGTATAGTATAGGTTTCAAGGGTAAATACGAGTATCGTATTTCAAAGAACACACTTTCCCATACTTAACCTTTCATCACCTTAACTAACCGGGTTTTGAAAAAGAAAATAAAACGGAGGGGTTCTAAAAGAAAAATGGTTTTTTAAAATAAAAAGATAAAAATAGTAGGGATAGCAAACATGCACATCTCAGGACCCTCCGCATAAGTAGTCACTTTTATTATAAAAGTAGTATTAAGTTTAATTATCGGTGAGGAGAACAGGGGTGAACGGTCCCTTCAGAGTTGAGGATGAGAAAAGAAATAAACAAGAGATGACGTTCTGGCAACTCTATGGGTCACGCACAGGGGAAGTGTACGAGTCCCCATAAAGGTGTCTTCGGACTGTTGGCCCGTAATCTGGTCTTCTCCCGATTGACAATGCGATGTTACATAACTCACACTGCCATGTAGCTTTTGGAAAGCTTGAGTCCTGCTTTTTAGGCACTTCCCAAACCACCGCCAAGCCACTCGGTTAAGCACTGGATTCTCTAATTTATCTTCTAAAATTTATGTAGAGGCTTAATTTCAACCGGTAATCCCTCCCACCTCTTGTTTTCCATACCGAAGGGTCTCACATGCCATCAGCTTGTGTGATGGGGACCCTCTAAGAAGTTAACGGCGTTGTACTTACGAGAAATGGATAAAGTATCCTTGTTTAATTTATCTTTTAAAAGTGAAAACTTATAATTTATTGATCAGATAAATTTAAGTTTGGTTTAACAAATAACTTTCTATCTCTATTCTTTTTTTCTAAACTTCACTTTCATTCAAATACCAAACGGCCCAAAAAAGGGCCGAAGGCAACCAAACAAGAATAGGGATAGAAAGTTATTTCTTAAACCTAGCAAACAAACAAGAATCAATTGTTGTGTTTAATCTTGATTTAACTTATTATTTAATGTGATGTTTATTGGTCAAGTTTAGATAAGTTTAATTGGTATGTTTATCTAATAAGGAGTCATATTTTGACTAGAATAGGTCAAGTAATGTTTAGTATAAATAGGGTTTATTTATTTTGTAATTGTGTGGTGGTCTGATTTTAATAAAACAAAAGAGTCGTGAGTGCGTTTCTCACAAAATCTGGTTGTTTGTTTGTGTTTATGATCTAATTGTTCCAACAATTGGTATCAGAGCGCATACGATCGAAGGCCTGTTGAATGACCACCAAAGCAAAGTGAACCTGCGACTGGTTCAAAGAGAGGTCGTCATCGAACTTGCGACGAGTTTGAAGGGCGCTGGTTTGTTACGAAGTTGCTGGAATTCGATCTGTGAGAGCTAGAATTGTGAAAGCGGATGTGAAGTTTCAAACGAAGGGTTGTGCGAGTCAACCATGAAAAAAATCAATTGGAGCGAGTCCATCATTCAATCACATGCGATAGGTGTGGAGTTACTTGAATGATTCGGTGTGGTATAGTGTGATACCGGTGTTTTACATGAGCGTTTCGGGGTGGCACGGTGCGATACCGATGAAGAACGAGTTGATTAATCCGTGATAGATTAATCAAAGGAGCCGTTTGTTTTGTCTTGCGATGGATAGACTGGAGTAATGACTAAGGTTTGCTTATTTTGGGGGATCAAAAAAACAGGAAGAGCACACCTGTTTTGGAGGTTATTGGTGTATGTGGCGATCGAAAGGTAAATAAAACAGAGGGGCGACAAGTGACTATAGGAACACGATACTTGTTTGTTGTTGTTGTTTTTTTTTTTTTGGAATTAGGAATTAATTTGGAGCTCTTTAGTGGTGGTGTACGTAGAAAAAAAATAAAGGAAGAATTAATTAATCTTTGGAGTTTTTATGAGAGTAAAGGAAAGGGTGAGATTTTTTCAAAGAAAAGATTGTGTGAGGCAATCAAAACCAGTGTGAGGCGATCTAGACCAGTGAGGGACTCAATATAACCTGTGAAGGGTGTGCTCAGAATAACTGACCGATGACCTTGAGTGATTCAAGGAGGGGACAATCGGTCTGTGTGATACGAATCCAAATAAAAGAAAGATTTATGTGATACGAATCGGTGTGATGAAGATTATTGGGCTCAAGAAAAACAAGAAGTGTGGTTGTTGAGAGGGCATGAAAAGCATGTAAACGTTTCGGTTATCAAGTGGGAGAATTGAAGTGTCATAAATGGGTCCGTGGATCAAAGACGAGCTTTTCTTGGAATCAAGGATCTCGGAGGTACACATCAAGATTAAGCGGGAGATTGTTGGGTTTAATCTTGATTTAACTTATTATTTAATGTGATGTTTATCGGTTAAGTTTAGATAGGTTTAGTTGGTATGTTTATCCAATAAGTAGTCATATTTTGACTAGAATAGGTCAAGTTATATTTAGTATAAATAGGGTTTATTTGTTTTGTAATTGTGTGGTGGTTTGATTTTAATAAAAGAAAAGAGTCGTGAGTGCGTTTATCACAAAATCTGATTATCTGTTTGTGTTTATGATCTAATTGTTCCAAGATTAATTACACAAAAGAAGATGATTTTTAAGTCAGAAATTGTAAAAGGCCAATCAACAAATTTTGCTGTGATTATAAACATCACTTTTCTTTTAAAGATTTTATTTTCACATGGGACACGGTGTAGTTACAGTATAGCTGTATAGGAGTATTTTAAGAGTAAATTTGCCATTAAATTGTTTTTTTTTTGCAATTATCCTCTATATTAAAGAATGGAGCTTCCTACGGTGATTCGATTTGATTTAGGGGTGAGCATTGGTCCAGAACCGACCAGACCCGTAAGGAACCGACACGAGACCCGACAAGCCAATAAAATCAAAACCGAAATGATAACCTATAACTAGGTTCGGTCATCGGTCCCTAGACCTTCGGTTCCGTCGGTCCTAGAATCAAAACCCGACCCGATTTACTGATTAGAAGGCTACATGATTACAGGAAGCAGCATCATTACAGGATGACAGAAGGCAACATCATTACAGAAAGCTCCGATTTGTTACAAGTAATTTTTTGATTAGTTGGTTTGATGTGTTCTTATGTGGGTTTCAACTAATTATGTGGGTTTCAAACTAAAAAGCTCCATTAGTGCACAGATTTGTCATGTTTGTTAACTTAATTTTGCCTTGATGTTTGTTATGTGGTTACAAATGCTTTGATGTGTGTTCATGATAGAATTGCCTTGTGATGTCAGCTTGTTTGCATATAATCAAGTTTTTTTTATCTTTGCACACCAAGTGTCCGATATAATTCCTAAGTGAAAAACTAAAACATTTGTAAGAAAGAAATTAAGAAAACAAAAAGATTGTTCATAGTAGTTCTAGTTCATAAGTAATTAATTGCTTTGACTCTGCATTAATTGTGCGTTTGTTATTCGATTTTGGCTGATGATTATTGAAAAAGTAGTGTAGGGAAAGGGATGCTAGATAATAATATGTTGATATTGGAGAGGATGAGATGCAATTAACGAATTATCCGTCGGTTGTGATCGAGAAGTTTGCAACACTGTAGCAGCATGTTTGAAACTTTGAAGCGTAATTGGAGGCTATATACAACCATTTAGGTAACTACTAGCAATTTTACCCGCCGCGCGTTGCGGCGGCGTACGGCGGATTGAACCGTGAAACAAACTTTTGGCCGGTGCAACCGATAATAAAACGAAATAAATGTAGTGTCGGCGCAACCGATAATAAAACGAAATAAATGTAAGGGGACTGAAGTTGCAATTAACTAAAAATGAGGGGTGGCAGTTGAAAGTAGGGGGACTAAACTTGCAATTAACTGAAACATAAAGTATAGGGACTGAAGTTGCAACAACCAAAAACTTAGGGGGGTGGCAGTATAAGTGTCCCACCGACACTACATAATAGGATATAGATAATATTATCTTTCACTGTTACTCTTAGAAAAAAATTATGCCTACAAAGTATGAGAATCTTCTTGAGACAATTTTCATCTTCTTTTCTTTCTGTTGATGAATTAACTAATTAACTATTTTCTTTCCCAAAAAAAAAAACTAATTAACTATCAAATTCATATCAAGTTCAACTATATGATGCATGATCATCTTATGTACAAGGAAACACTGCATAGAAAATGAAGATGAGAACTTAAAAAACAAATACAAGATTAACTTTCGTCCAGAATTTTTTTCCGGTTTTAATGGCTTCCAGGACCGACCCGACCCCATACCCGACTTGGGGCATATACAAGGACTGACCCTAGAACCTAAACTACAGGTTCGGTTCGGTTCGGTTCAGGTGTAAACTCGGTCCGGTTCTCGGTTTTTTTTTCTAGTTCGGCCCTATTATGCTCACCCCATAATTTGATTGCTTGTTTGTGACGGCACCAATGGTTATCAATTACGAATAATTCCACGTGACAACATAAAAGCTTTATTTATAGATCAAATAAGTCTGACTTGCTAAGTGACTAAGCTTGAGAATTTAGACCGGGGTCGGAAGTATATAACTATTTTTTTTTCAAAAATGGGGTCGAAACGTATATACTAAAAAAATTCTATACGGATACAATATAATCGAAACTTCTAGCGAAAATTGGGATCTATGCCACTACTTGTTACAACTCATGGTCACATAAAGACTATGACTTGTTGTTTGGTTACTTTTTCACAATTTTCATGGTTGTGATTGGGTGGTAAGGCATGATTGAGGCTTGTACATAGAGTAGCTTGAGGTTTCTTTCACATGTTCCATGATCGTTAATGCGTATGTCACGCATGTGAGTAGTCATCTAGTTGAATAATAGGTTGAATCTGTGATTCATGGATTGATCTCGGCTTTAGTTTGGCCACAACTACACAATCTTGTTTTGGACTTTAATAATTCGTCAAAAGGTTTACTCCATTTTAACATACTTTTCTTCATGGTGGTCCTCCAATAACATATAACAATTTAGTAACAAATTAAATTTATTTGAATTAAAACTTTGTTTAAATGAGTTGATATTGTGTTATAAAGGAAGGAAGATAAATTTTATTATGCATATATATCATACAATATTATAATAGATATAGAAGGGTAGATATACAATTTGATGATATTTTAAGAGTTTTTTTTTTTTTTTGACATATAACTTTCACTAGCCGATTACCCCGGGAAGGTCCCGGGGTTGAAAAATTTAATATGATTTAATAAAAAATGATAAAAAAAAAATGAAAACTCAAATCACGAAAAGAGTAAATAACTTAAACATAATCAATCTTAGTTAAAAAACATTTATTTAAAAAGTTAAAAAAATAAAAAGCATAAACCATATTAAACATAATAAAGTATTAAAAGGATAACCTTCAACATATAATCATCTTCACGTAAATTAAAATATGTTACAATTTGATTAATGAATAACCTGAACACTTTGTGTTTTTTTCTGTATGAATATAACCCCACAAAAAATAGTCGTTTTTTTTTCGTTTTTATATAGCACTATGGTACTCGTTGGAAAGATAATAAAACGCTCGTTAATTTGGTGTAATTTTTTTATTTAAAAAATCTCGAATATAAAAGATATTTATGTTTAAAAATTATGGGAGGAGATAAGAGAGAAAAATTTAAATTTGTTTTTAAATTCTTTTTTCTAAAATAACTCAATTTAATTTTAGTAATTGAGAATTAAGAGATAGAGAGATAAATTTAGAAAATACTCAAAAACAAAACAAAAACACTCAATTATTAAGCCACGTGGCACTCCCAATGGGCATATATGCTTTCTTTTATATATATATATATAGATTCAACAAAGCCAGACCCGTCCTCAAAGTAAGGACCGCCGGCACAAACCAATTACAACAAATCTAACGGACATCAACACCAATCTTTCCATACAATCCTATTACATTTCGATCTATGCTTGACCCATACAAAAGCTATCGACTTTACACTCACCACTATATTTTCCACACTCGGCCTCGTCCCATTGAACACCATCTCATTTCTCGCTTTCCAAAGCATCCACATAGTAACCATAATCAAACCGTGAACAACCTGCTTCTTGATCTTACCTCCTTTAATTCGTCTTATAAACTTCAAGCAAGTCCTTGACTTCAAACGCGTAAATCGGCTCCAAGCCCACACCATCTACCCAATCCGGTCCCACACATTAGAAGCTATGATACAATCCGAAAGAATATGCATCGATGATTCATCATTATACTCACACCACGGGTATAAATTATTTGAAATATCAATGTTCCTTTTAACTAATTCTGTCTTCGTTGGCAACCTATTCATTTCCGCCCGCTAAACCATAACAATGCATTTTAAGGAACCCACGAACCCACTTTAACACAAAGTTCCTACCATAATCAACCCCTTGCTGAATGATCTTCCTAACCGATTGATTAGAGAATGGTTTTTTTCTCTTCCCCAACCCAAACCCCAAGAATCATTAGCGTCCGCAAGCAACTTTCCCTCAAACACTTCACATAGCTGAAAGCACTGGAACAACTCCTCCGCATTCTGCATAGAACGTACCCAATCTGCAACAACAACCAGCCGATTGTTTACACTGTTTTAATCTATCCGAAACTGAGCACAATTTATTATTTTCCAGCCGATATAACAAAGGCCATCTGTATTTCAAAGCATAGTTGCGGACCCAAATATCCAGCCAAAAACGAACTGAATTTCCTCTACCGACCTTTAGCACGAATAAGAGTATACAACAACGTCTCATTCGCCTTTAAAGCTCCGGCTACTTTTACTATTGATTTCCAACAACCCGTAGCACATCTATTAACCAGTAAACACTCCCACATGTTATTATTTTTGTGACACGAATCCACCACCTTTCGCCACAAAGCATTTAGGCTCGCTCTAAACCTCCACCACTCCCACATGTTATTATTTTTGTGACACGACTCCACCACATTTCGCCACAAAGCATTTGGGCTCGCTCTAAACCTCCACGCCCATTTAAAAAGAAGCGCTTCGTTAACCTCCTCAATCTTTTGATACCCAATCCACCTAGCTTCTTAGGAGTGTAACTCTTTGCCAACTAACCCAATGTATTTTATTAGAATCATTTGAGCCTGACCAAATGAGTCTTCTTCATAATTCTCTCTAGCTTTTCTAGAATGTTCCCGGGAGCTTTATACAAGGAAAGTAGTATATAGGAAGGCTTTCAAGGACCAATTTGATAAGCGTCACCCCGGCCACCTACAGATAATAAGTTCGCCTTCCATATAGCAAGTCTCGACTCAAAGACCTCCACCACTTTCTTCCAATTCGAGCATCTATTCATATTAGCCCCCACCTTAATACTCAAGTAGTCGAAAGGTAAATCTCCCCGTTTACATCCCATAACCAAAGCCGTACTATCCACATCATTATCACAAGTTCCAACCCCATGCAAATTAGATTTGTTTATGTTAATCTTTAACCCCAAACACATATGAAAACACCCTCAAAATTCTAGCCATATTAACCACATTACACACCGACCATTCCCCTAAATGAGAGCATCATCCGCATAAAGTAATGGGAGAGCACCAAACCTTCTTTATCCAACTTCACACCTCTAAATTCTCCCGCCATAAGAGCTTTATTATTCACACAAGAAAGCGCTTCCATCACTATGAAAGATAGAAACGGAGACAACGGGTCACCTTGTCTAAGACCTTTTTGACAATTGAACTCAAACTTAGGCGACCCATTGACAAGAATGCCCATAATCCACATACACCATCTATTGGAAATTGCATTTGCTCCAACATGGATATTAAGAAAGTCCAATTAACATTGTCATATGCCTTCTCAAAATCTATCTTTAAAAGAAACGCCTTCTTAGATCTGTTTTTAACCACGCTATGATCTCATTTAAGACTAGGGGACCACCAAAATGTATCTCTCTTTAATGAAAGCCGATTGTGACTCCGAAATCACATCACCGATCACGTCCTTTATACTATTCGCCAACAACTTAGAGATCACCTTACTAATCAATCCAATCAAGTTAATGGGCCGGTAATCCTTCATAGTAATCGGATTTTTGAATTTGGGGATCAAAGTAATAAAGGATGAACTACATCCCAGGCTAATATAACCTGTATCATAGAACTCAGATAAAATAGCAAAGAAGTCATCTTCCAAATCCTCCCAAAAATTCTGCACAAAATGAAAATTAAACCCGTCCGGGCCAGGAGCCTATCCTTACCACTTCGAACACCGCACTCTTAATTTCTTCTTTCCAAAAAGGTCGAACCAAATTTTCAGGCTTAGAAGTAGGAACCGACTTCAAGTTATCACAAAATATGTAGGCCGATTTTTATAATCCTCACGAAAGTGCGACTGAAAATGTTTCAAGACTTCTCGTTTAACTATAGACGGCTTAGTATTCCAAACCCCCTGCACATTAATACCCGGTATAGTATTAGACGATCTTCTACCATTTATCACTCTATGAAAAAATCCGGGATTGGCATCTCCCAAAGCCGCCCATTTCACTCGAGCTCTCTGCTTCAAATCTTTATAATCCGCTTCATTAATTTCCTCTATTCTTTGTTTACACTCCTCCATTACCCAAACCTCCTCCTCCTCGAGATCCCTATACTCCATACATCTTTCCAAATGGTCAAGGTCATCTCTACTCGTAGTTAACTCCGCAGCTTCTTTTTTTGATATCTCGGCCCACCATCTCTCAGTTCTAAACCCAAAGTCTTCAAAATATTTTAAGCCGAATCATTACCAAAGTCTTTACCCAAGGTCACAACACACAACATTGTCACACCCCGCCAAGGCAGAAACGCGAGGTGCGACTTCGAAAGATTTCCAAGCACAAAGGTCACACGAGCATTTAATTAAAATAAAGCGGGAACTTTCATTAAACAACCAAATTCGTCCAACATACGTTATATGTTTAAAACTAAAACCATTGTATGTAAATGTCTAAAATTATTATGACAACACAACGGTCCAAAAGAAGGTATCCCACAAATGCTCGTACCGACCCCTGCAAGTTCCATTATCCATGCTAATTTCCTGAAAAACATGCATGTAAAATGTGTGGGTCAACACAAAGTTATGAGTTCACGGGTTTTCTATATGATGGACCTGTAATCCAAAACCGACTAAATCATTGCCTAGCTAGGGCAATAATCAATATGTGATCTGACATGAGCCCAAACCAAACCTTGACATGTTGTGCCTCACCCATTGTACACTATAGACAATGAATAATGTGAAATACAAGCACTCTTTTGATATCTGTCATCTGGTCAGAGCGACTGACCAAGAGTGGGGGTGTCAACCCAATAGATCTATCCTGGTGTTTCATGGCTAAGTCCATAGCTAATGGTTATGGTATGATGTATGACACGAGGGCTTAATGGATCCTGAACCTTGATGTCTCATGTTCACATAATAGTCATGATTGTAATTGAAAACTGTACGTATGTTTTTTCCCCGAAAAATGTAAAAACTAGTACTGAACTGATCCTAATGCGGTGTGTCTGGTCTGGGATGCCCTAAGTTCATTTAAGGCAACCTTAAGTCTATGTTTTGTTCTATCTACCATGCAACTATTCACCCGACTTTAACATCTATGGACTAGGGGCTTCTGTACCACTATCCACGTGTGTCACACACTGTATGTGTCAGAAAATGTTCATTTTGTTGTTTAGGTGACTATATTTAGTCTGTTTTTTGGTAAAACAAGTTCTTTGTATTACTAAATGTTACCAAGTGTTACTTATGTCTCAGTTATGTAAGTCTAGGGTGGCATATGGACACATCCTTCGGCAATTTTGCATAAAAACAACACATTTAGGTGTTTTGCCTTTGTATATACTCGCATATCATATGTTTCCTAGAAAACTCTTGTGTTAAGCTTGTTAACACATGTTTTTTATTGCTCTTAACACATGTTTATAAATCTAACCACAATGTATGTTGTAAAGTTAAGTGAAATACACTATTCTTGGGCCGGGTTTTGGCCTCATACACGCACGCATACATCTATATGTATGTGTGTGTGCTCGTATATGTCCATATACATTATGTTATTTAGTTTGATAGGGCCTAAGGCTAGGTAGCACATTTTCACATCCTGGCCTGGGCACTTACATTCTCATGGACGTTGTGTTTGTGGTGGTCGGTTTGATTCGTTATGGTACCCCATACAATACAAAAAAAATACCTTATTTTGAATACAATTTTGTTTTAATAAAAAGAAAATTGTATTCTTTAATAATTTCTTAAATAATCCTACGTTAAGGATCAATATTTTTGTAATTAAATACTAGGAGTTTTTCGAGATAGACAAATATAGCAAGAGGTGACAAAATAAATCATATTAATGATTACATTACATATAATAAAACAAGATAAAAAATAAATTTAATATTCACCATAAAACAATCCCATAAAAAGTAACAAGGGCTTGATATTCACCGTATAGTTCCTTATAGGAATCCTAACCCCATGAAGATTCCAAACTCACCACTTGTCATGTTGAAATATAGTCAATAACAAATAATTTTGACCGCTAATAGCTGCTTATTAAAGTAAATTGAATGACATTTAGAAATCTTATTTTGCTAAATCCCTACCCCAACAAAAGCCCCAAACCGAACCCCATCCCCCGCCGCTCTCCTACCCACCACTACAACCTCCATCCCCCAACACCGCTATCCACCTTCCTTAACCCTCCGTCGGCCCAAATCACCTGCACCCCACCTCTCTGCCTCAAAACCCTCCTACCAGCTCCCACCTCCAAATCCTTGTAGGAGCACACGTTCACAACCACTTTCTGTTTTCCTTTTTTTGTCGTTTCGAAGACGTATTTGTGGTTTGGAGACAAATAAGTGAACTTAGGCTGATATTCGCTAATTCGTCAACTTCGTTTCTTTCCTGCAAGTTAGCTAGTTGGACAATAACGAACTTAGGCGGAGTAAAAAAAAACAAACTTAATGCAAGTTCGTTCTTTCCTGAAATTATAATAATAATAATAATAATAATAATAATAATAACAATTATAATAAATGATAATACTAATAATAAAATAACAACAGATAATAATAATAATAATAATAATGGTGTATTTATCCTATAGTGGTGCCTGAGAGGGTGGGCAATTGCAAGTCGCTTCCCTCTCCTTTGTTTCTTTGGTGGGTTTGATTGCGATCCCTCACTCACTTGAGATGGGGGATATTTTTTAGTTTTCTTATGGGTTCGGCGAAAGGAAAGCGCATTGCCTTGCAAGGCGCTGATGGGGGTGCTGCTGTCAGCTCCAACGAGTGTGGTTATGCCCCCTTTAAAGAATTCCATGGTTGTAAAGATGGCAAGCCTGGTTCTAGAGGTTACCAACAGGATGATCCCGCACTTCAGCAGGTCCATTTCAGGGATGAGACCGTAGGGATTTCCTTAAGGAAGTGCTCTTGCAAAGACTTTGATCTGTTCTCCAAGGTTGGGGAAACCCTGCAGACCTTTGGGTATTGCTACGTGGGAGGTGTATGAGGACGCATGCTTTTAGTAGACGGTTTCATCATCCCGATGGGTTTTCACATTCTCTAGGGGTTGTGGGTCAGCTGGGATTGCATTGTGGGGATTCTGATGCCTAGGGATCCTGAATGGAGCCTGAACAAGGGAAAGCGGATGGAGTGGTGGGTGACGTCGCGCTTCTGGATCGGGTTTTCTCTCTCTCCGGTTAGGACTGTTAAAAGCATCCCCCATTTTTCGTATAGCTTTTGTGCATGCTCTAACAGCTGCAATTCGTAGGGTTGTGGCCTCTCCCGTTCTGTTGAAAATTGGGTCAAGCTTTTGCTTTTCCCTCGTTGTACTCTTAAGGTTTTTACTCCATCTTCTAGGCAGGAGAGAAGGTCTGGGAACCTTTAGTCCTTGCAATGTGACAGAATTCGACAGGCTTTATCTATGTGGAAAGATGGTTCTCTGGTTTTGCGGATTTGGTTTCGTTGATTTTTCCGATGAAGGGGAAAGGGCCCTTCCTACAAGGCAACGTCAGCGGAGGGATCCGATGAGGTCAACCCCAACATCAAGCAGTGCCTAGGAAGGTTTGTGATGGTCACTTCACCGCAGCA
>JAUTDX010001185.1:0-83294 GCA_030844895.1 Ambrosia x helenae
GGCCCGGTCTATTTCAACCCCACCACCTTCTATTTTCACCCCCCTCAAAGCGTCTCGCTTAGGCCTAAGCGAGGCGCTTTGCCCCCATTTCGAGAGAGGTCAGTACGAGGTCAGAAAAAACTGAAATTTTAAAAGTGAAGCGCCTCGCTTAGGCCTAAGCGAGGCGCTTCGAATCTAACTTTATTTTTTGGTAGTTTTTTGGTGTTTTAAATTTTAAAAGCGAAGCGCCTCGCTTAGGCCTAAGCTAGGCGCTTTACCCCCAAAGCACCTCTCTTTGGCAAAGCTAGGTGCTTTGGCCCTTTTATTTAAAAAAAATATATATTGTTTTAATTAAATTTAAATGGTTTTACTTAATTAAAAAAATATTTTAATTCATTTTTAATTGTTTTAACTAGTTTCCAATCAAAGAAAAATTAGTTTGACGTGTTTCGGTTCGTTTATTGCTCGTTTGTGGTTTTCAGAACAAACAACCGAGAATGAACAACTTTCATAAATATATGTACGTAACACATGAAGTGTGCAATCAATACCATGTTTTACCAAATTTCAAATTTTACATCTCTAATCGATATACTAGACTTCTGGACATTGTTTAACGCGTTTTGGTTCGTTTAGTTGCTCGTTTCAGAGCAAACAATTCCGAGTATGAACAACTTTCATAAATCAATGTACGTAGCACATGAAGAGTGCAACCAATATCATATCTTATCAAATTTCAAATTTTACATCTCTAATCGATATATTGGACTTTCGGACCTTGTTTTGACGCGGTTTGGTTCGTTTAATTGCTCGTTTGTGGTTTTCAGAACAAACAACGGTGAATGAACAACTTTCATAAATAATAATATAACTTTTAAAGTCAGGTGCTTTACCCCCAATTAAACTATCATTAATAACTCTAAAAGTGTTAATTTTTTATGTTTTATTTTAAAAGAAATAATAATAACCTACAAATTGTTGTGTGTTAGGTATAGTCCGAGCACCACGTACTTTGATTCATCAAAGTTGTACAAAGCTGGATGTTTCTACCGAAAAACACAAATGAGCAATAAACGAACCGAAACACCTCAAACGAATTTTCTTGGCTTGAAAACAACTTAAAGAACTAAAAATTAATTAAAAATATTGTTTTAGTCAATAACAAATATTTATAAAGAATTAAAACAACTTTATTTTCTTTAAAAGGCGAAGCGCCTGGCTTTGGTCAAAGCTAAGCGCCTGTAGTCCAATCAAGAAAACCAAGCGCCTAGCTTTGACCAAAGCCAGGAGCTTTGCCATTTAAAAAAAAAAAACTTAATTTGTTATCCACCCGGATCGTATCGGACCCGATCAGGTCCGGTAACGAACTGCACCGGTTTCGAACTGACCGGCCCGTTATCCACCCGGATCGTATCGATCTGATCAGGTCCGGTAACGAACCGTACCGGTTTCGAACTGACCGGCCCGTTATCCACCTGGACCGTATCGACCTGATCAGGTCCGGTAACAAACCGTATCGGTTTCGAACCTGACCGGACCGTTATCCACCCAGATTGTATCGACCCGATTAGGTCCGGTAACGAACCGTACCGGTTTTGAACTGACCGGCCCGTTATCCACCCGGACCGTATCGACCTGATCAGGTCCGGTAACGAACCGTACCGGTTTCGACTGACCGCCCGTTATGCACCCGGATCGGGGAGCGACCTGATCAGGTCCCGGTAACGAACCGTACCGGTTTCGAACTGACCGCCCGGTAATGAACCGTATCAGTTTCGAACTGACCGGACCTGATATTAGTGGTTGGAAACTGTGATGAGACAAAGCTGGTGTGTGTTTAAACAAGGCATGGATATGGAGATCATGGAATGAGATGATTTCGATTTTCGTACAAAGATTCCATAAGTAAAAGTCAGTTGTTATCGGAGAGATAGCTGTCAACGATCAAGGCAACATACTTGAAATCAATGGGAAGGTAAACAATTCCTAATTCCTGCTCATCTTGATGAATATCTTCATCAATCTCCTTGATCTACGCATAAGTGTGAGAGTCGATCCGACTGTTGATTTCTTTTTGCAACCCGTACAACGAACTCTGAAGGTTTAGCGCGTTAGCGCCGATCCAATTGTTAAAAGTATCAAGACTATGAAATTTAGTAAAAACAACTTTTCAGTTGTTATCGGAGAGATAGCTGTCAACGATGAAGGCAACCTCATAAAGGCTAAACACGAGTGCAATCAAACAAGGTGCTATGAAAACCACCAACGATCAATTATAATATAGTCCGGAAGTCAAGCATATAAATTAAACATGCAAAAATTATGTTCTGAAAATATGGGTATCGAATGTATAGTCGGAGGACCAGTACAATGATTCATCAAAGTTGTACAAAGCTGGATGTTTCTACTGAAAAACCCAAACGAGCAATAAACGAAGCGAAACGCCTCAAACAAATTTCTTGGCTTGGAAACAACTTAAACGAACTAAAAATGAATTAAAATTATTTTTTGGTCAATAACAGATAATTTTAAATAATTAAAAGAAATTCATTTTTTTTAAAAAAGTCCAAAGCGCCTAGCTTTGGCCAAAGCTAGGCGCTTGAGTGGTTTGATTAGACCACAGGCGCCTAGCTTTGACCAAAGCTAGGCGCTTTGGCTTTTTTTTTTTAAAAAAATGAATTTCTTTTAATTCTTTAAAATTATCTGTTATTGACCAAAAAATAATTTTAATTCATTTTTAGTTCTTTTAAGTTGTTTCCAAGGCAAGAAAATTTGTTTGAGGCGTTTCGCTTCGTTAATTGCTCGTTTGGGTTTTCAGTAGAAACATCCAGCTGTGTACAACTTTGATGAATCATTGTACGTGGTCCTCCGGATAAACCTAACACACAACAATTTTGTTTTAATTCATTTTTAAGTGTTTTTAGTTACTTTTCAATCAATGAAGGTCCTCAAATTTTAGTAACATTTTAGATTAAATGGGATTTAGAACAACCACATGTCGAGAAATGATAATTTTCAAATATTGCAGATTGGGGTGTTACCAAACATGTCAAAAAATGATAATTTTCAAATGGTGTTACCAAGCATGTCAAGAAATGATAATTTTCAAATATTACACTCGTGTTCAGCCTTTATCAGGTTGCCTTCATCGTTGACAGCTATCTCTCCGATAACAACTGAATTTTACTTGCTTGCCTGAAAAGTTGTTTTATTAATTTCATAGTCTTGATACTTCAAGGTACCATGGATCGTATCGACCCGATCAGTTCCGGTAACGAACCGTACCGGTTTTGAACTGACCGCCCGGTAACGAACGCACCGGTTTCGACTGACCGGCCCGTTATCCACCCGAACTGTATCGACCCGATCAGATCTGGTAACGAACCATACCGGTTTCAAACTGACCGCCCGGTAATGAACCGTACCAGTTTCGAACTGATCGGCCCGTTATCCACCCGGAAATGTATCAACCCAATCAGGTCCGGTAACGAATCGCACCGGTTTTGAACTGACCGCCCGGTAAGGAACAGTACCGGTTTCAAACTGACCGGCCCGTTATCCACCCGGACCGTATCAACCCGATCAGGTCCGGTATTGAACGTACCAGTTTCGAACTGACGAACCAAACTGCGTCAAACAAGGTCCGAAAGTCCAGTATATCGATTAGAGATGTAAAGTTTGAAATTTGATAAGACATGGTATTGATTGCACTCTTTATGTGCTACGTATATTCATTAATGAAAGTTGTTAATACTCGGTTGTTTGCTCTGAAACGAGCAATTAAACGAACCAAAACGCGTTTAAACAATGTCCGGAAGTCTAGTATATCGATTAGAGATGTAAAATCTGAAATTTGGTAATACATGGTATTGATTGCACACTTCATGTATTACGTACATATATTTATGAAAGTTGTTCATTCTCGGTTGTTTGTTCTGAAAATCACAAACGAGCAATAAACGAACCGAAACACGCCAAACTAATTTTTCTTTGATTGGAAACAAGTTAAAACAATTAAAAATGAATTAAAATATTTTTTGAATTAAGTAAAACCATTTAAATCTAATTAAAACAATATATTTTTTTTAAATAAAAGGGCCAAAGCACCTAGCTTTGGCCAAAGAGAGGTGCTTTTAGGGGTAAATCTAGAAAACATGTCCAGATTCATCCCCCTATAAAAAAGGGGCCAAAGCGCCTCGCTTTGGCCTAAGCGAGGCGCTTTGAAGTTGCTTTTTTGCTTTTCCCGATAAATCAGTCAACCTAGTACCACGATTTGACTCAAAGCGCCTCGCTTTGGGCAAAGCGAGGCGCTTTGATAGGGGGTTGAAATAGAACCCGGGGGGTGTAAATAGAATGGTCCTATACAAACACTATTTTTATCAAGACACGTCACAACGGAGCTCAAACTTTCACAAGCCTCCTAAATGTGCAGCTTTGGTTTTCGTTCAAAAGTTTCATGCCCCCACACCCACTCTCTCGTGATGGCAATGGTTAGCCACAACACATTTTTGCCTTTTTCCCATAATAATATCTTCTTGTCTCTTCCACTCTTCTTGTTTTTATTATACATCTTTCTTCAAAAAAATCTACACTCTCAAACAACCATTTCTTTATCCCTTCCACAAAGTTATGCTTTCTAATATTCACACAAACACACACCTCCTTCTTCACTAAGTGACTCCCAATTCAAGCAAAGGTACATCATTCATTGACCCATTATATTATATTTCATTACATTTTTATTAAATTTGTTTACTTTCTGTTTATTCAAACCTTTTATGATTTGGGTTATTCAAGATTTTGATAGATTTCATTTGGGTATTATCTCATTGTGCAAATTTGTGTGTTTCTTGAATAAAGTTAGCTTTTTTAATATTTTTTGATAGAAAATAAAGGAACCCTTTTGGAAATCTTGAGAATTTTATGTGGGATTTGTTTCAGATTAGGGAGATAATCAATAATGGTGAATTTGGGGCTGTTTTCTGAGATCAAGCCTTTGGTATCAGTGAATGTGAGGTTTAGAATACCTTATTATACTCAATGGGGTCAGAGTTTTGGTAGTGGGTGGGTCTGAACCGGTTCTCGGGTCTGGAAATGTGAAGAAGGGTCTTCTGTTGACCCCTTTTCATGAAGGGGATGAACTGATATGGGGTGGGAGTTTGACTGTACCGGCGGGGTTTGAAGCAGAGTATAGTTATTATGTGGTTGATGACCAGAAGAATGTATTGAGGTGGGAAGGTGGGAATAAGCGGAAATTGGTGGTGCCGGAAGGTGTTGAAAATGGGAAGGTGGTTGAGTTTCGTGATCTTTGGCTGGTAAAAGTTGAAACGCCTTTTTAATTGGTGTTTTGTTATGTTATTATTTTTCGACATATAGTTAATGAATAATGACACTCTGTTATGAATGTAGAATGGTAGTGATAGTCTTCCTTTTAAAAGTGCGTTCAAGAATGTCATATTTCGCAAGAGTAGCAGTTTGGCTATTGAGAAAGCGCTTGGCGTGATTCATAATAAGCTCAATCAAGATGGTAATGTTTTACATTTCAGTTTTGAGGTTTAAAATTTGATTCTTGAATTATGATGTTGGAAACGTCACTTCTTACAAATGCGGTTGCTTTCAGATTCGGTTATTGTCCAGTTCAAAATATGCTGTCCAAGTATAGCAGAAGGAACATCGGTAATTGTAACTTTGTTCCAATTAAAACTCAAAACATTTATATGAACATGTAACTTCAATGGGGCGCGTGTTCGTGTTACAGATATATGTGATTGGCAGCTCTGTAGAGCTGGGAAAATGGAAAGTTCATGATGGACTTAAACTTAGTTACGCTGGTGAATCTGTTTGGGAAGGAGACTGTGTAGTACCGAAGGCTGCTTTCCCTTTAAAATACAAATACTGTAAATATGGGAAAAATGGAAACTTCTCTTTGGAATATGGTTCAAATCGGGAGGTAACGGTTGACATTTCAGCCAGTGGGCCGAATTACGTTATTCTTTCAGATGGCATGATGCGAGTAAGATGTTGGATGATTAATTTTCACTCCTTTTAATATGTAAAAATCAGTTGTACTCAATTTGCTACCTTTTTCTTTTAATTAAGGAAATGCCATGGCGGGGTGCCGGTGTTGCAATCCCAATGTTTTCAGTGAGATCAGAGGATGATGTAGGAGTCGGAGAGTTTGTTGATCTGAAATTAGTTGTTGACTGGGCCGTTAACTCTGGTTTTCATTTACTCCAGCTTTTGCCTATAAATGATACTTCTGTGCACAAGATGTGGTGGGATTCATATCCATACAGGTATGTAGATTACTAAATTTGTGCTATGAATAAATTTTAACACAAAAGATTTTTATTCTTCTCTTTATTTATATTTTATTTATTTATTTATTTATATTGCCACCTCACTGCCATGCAGCTCTCTCTCTGTATTTGCATTGCACCCACTATACCTCCGACTCCAGCGACTTTCAGACAATATACCAGATGATATCAATGTAGGTCCCACTACCCCGTTCATTCAGTATCAAGGATATTGGTTGTATGCCTTTCGTCACATGCTTTTGCGTGATGTAACCGAATATTAGGGCGCAAGGCGCAGCCTAGGGCGCCTCAGGGCTTTGCGCCTATCCTTTTTCCCAAAGGCGCGCGCCTCAGGCGCTTTTTTGTCAAAATTTTAGTCGCTTTTCACCTGAGGTGCGCGCCTCACGTACACAGGGTACTTTTTATGCATAAAAATGTTGTACCTTGGTGTTTTTGGCTTGTACATATAGGTAAAATCACATAAAAACCTTATTTTTATGTACTTGAAACATAAAGTAAAATGATGTTATGTATAGATCTAACATGTTATAGTAAACAAATTTACTATGTAAATAAAACAACGGCATTTCCCTTATGTTTATTGTCCGTTTTCTGCAGCAAGAGATACAGAGGGCAAAGAAAGAGCTTGATGGGAAGGTAGTTCCTCCGTCATTGTCATATCTTCGAATTTATCCTGTCATTATAAAATGATTTTTTAAACCCATTAGGCATCTTACATATCTATAAAAATTTAAGCTTAAATTGAGTCCAACACGATTGCCCTTTAAATGTTGACATTTATCTTACATATTTCCTTTTACTGCTAACCAAAGACTTTTTTATTCGATATCTAGAATTTCATGACCCACTTAACGCTTATCTATTTTTCTAAATTTATTGATTGCAGAATGTAGATTATGACGCTACTATGAACACAAAGCTTTCAATTGCCAAGAGGATATTCGATTTGGAGAAAGATTTGATACTAAATTCTGATTCCTTCAAGAATTTCTTGTCCAAAAACGAGGTGTGTAGAAAATTTACCAAATGTTTTCGTATTTTATTGATTTTATGTCGTTTATCTGTTTTTGTTGCATGATACAGGAATGGTTGAAACCGTATGCAGCGTTTAGCTTTTTACGAGATTTCTTTGAAACTTCAGACCACAGCCAATGGGGCACATTTAGTCAGTTTTCAAAAGATAAGGTGGTCATGAAATTAGTCATATTAAAAATTTAAAATCACATTGTTATGTGTCAATATTCTAACATTTATATCATAATTTCATCAGCTTGAAAAGCTCGTGTCCAAAGACAGCTTCCATTACGACATTATATGCTTCCATTATTATATACAGTACCATTTGCACTTACAAGTAAGTTATCATATGTCGAATATGCATTTCTGCAATATACAATACGCATAATAAAAACACACTTGATATTATTACTTTCTTTGGGATCATTAGTTGTCAGAAGCAGCCGAATATGCCAAAGAGAAAGGAGTGGTATTAAAGGAGATCTTCCAATAGGTGTTGATAAAAATAGTGTAGATACTTGGGTATATCCGAATTTGTTCCGCATGAACACCTCTACAGGGGCCCCACCAGATTATTTTGATAAAAATGGTCAAAATTGGGGATTTCCTACTTACAATTGGGAGGAAATGTCTAAAGACAATTATGCTTGGTGGCGTGCTCGTTTATCGCAGGTTTCTCACTTCGTATCCGGATGTTATTTATTTATTATTGTTACACATGGTTTCGTTATCTGTTTGCTAATTAAATCTTTGTTGACCATTGTTTTGGATGAAAGATGGCAAACTATTTCACAGCCTACAGGATAGATCATATATTGGGTTTCTTTAGAATTTGGGAGCTTCCGGCACATGCAATGACAGGTCTCGTTGGTAAATTTAGACCATCTATCCCACTCAGTCAGGTACATATTAAGATGCATTTTTCTTTGTCAGATTTAAATGATATCAATGCTGTTTTGATATTAATAAGACATATTTTTTAATTGTAGGAAGAGCTTGAAAAGGAAGGAATTTGGGACTTTGATCGCCTGAGCAAACCGTACATTCGGCAAGAGTTCTTGCAGGTTTCTTTTTTTTTCTTTTTTTTTTTTTTTTTTTCTGAATTTAGCCTTTTTAATTGCATTTATGATTATAATTCAAAGGGCCATATTTATTGGAGTTATTTGATTTTTTTCAGGAAAAGTTTGGACCTTTATGGACAGTCATAGCCTCTTATTTCATGAATGAATTTAAGAAAAATCATTATGAGGTAGTATAGTTTCCTTGCACCTGTGCTTTACTTTCTCTACATATTACTAGAAGTGGAAATTTTGACCCGTTTACTTTCGAATGGGTTGATTTGGGTTATGTTTTATCTACAGTTCAAACGGGTTGTAAGCCGCCTGACGTACATTTTCAATCTATTCATCCTTCTAAATCATGTTATTAAATCACTTTGTTTATTATTAAAATAATATGTTTTTTCTAATCATAATTTGACATGCTAGTTATTATAAAACGCTTGATTTTTTAGACAAATAGTGTTTCGGGTCAATCCAACGAAACTGACCCGTTTTGTTCCATTACCCAAAGTGACAACCTACCCATTTTGTCACCTGTAAATTAACATCCTTCAATATTGCAGTTTAAGGACGATTGCAACACGGAGAAAAAGATTGCTGCCAAGCTGAAATCACTTATTGAGAAAAAATTATTGTTGGAAAACGAAGATAAATTAAGGCGGGAACTTTTCGATCTTGTGCAGGTAAGATATCGATACACAGAGGAAATTGATATAGTGTCATTCATACTATCCCTTATTTTATGATTACACTAGTACCACATTTAATGTTTATATCTACTTAATATTGTATAAATGTTCATTGGCAGAATATAGTGCTTATTAGAGATCCTGAGGATGCTAAAAGTTTCTATCCTCGTTTTAACCTAGAAGATACGTCAAGTTTCAAGGATTTGGATGAGAACAGGTACTCTATATACAAATTAAGTTAGATAAAAAAACTTCCTTCTTTTCCTGTTTTCCCAACATTAGGTAGTTTTTTTTTTTTTTAAGTACGCTTTTTTTGGTACAGCAAAAACATAGTTAGAAGATTGTATTACGATTACTATTTCCAACGACAAGAGACTCTTTGGCGCCAAAATGCCATGAAGACTTTGCCTGCGCTTCTAAATTCATCAGATATGTTAGCATGTGGAGAAGATCTAGGCCTAATTCCTTCTTGTGTTCATCCCGTATGCCTTCTTTATTATATTCTTAATAACTTCTTTAACATCGATTTATTAAAGTTATTCATCATGACTTATGTTTTGAAATGACGTAATGCAGGTTATGCAGGAGTTAGGATTAATAGGCTTACGTATTCAACGTATGCCAAGTGAGGCTGATTTGGAGTTTGGCATTCCTTCTCAATATGACTATATGACTGTATGTTCTTCAAAACATCTTTCTTCTCGTTTTACATTTGTAAAGTTTAAATTATAATAACTCATAAGTTGGCGAACTTGTTATAGGTATGCGCTCCGTCATGCCATGATTGTTCCACCTTACGTGCATGGTGGGAAGAAGATGAAGATAGAAGACGTTCGTTTTTTAAAACCATGGTTGGTTCCGACAGCCTGCCACCTGAGAAATGTGTTCCAGAAATAGTATATTTTGTGTTGCGTCAGCACGTTGAATCTCCATCAATGTGGGCAATTTTCCCTCTACAGGTATTATGTTGCTAACTTAGTATCACACAATTATATTTACGACTCACATCCAAACACTTTTTAAACATGTAAATGAGTTCTTTTTTCCTCAAGTAAATGAGTTTTTTTCTTTGTTCATCAGGATTTGTTAGCATTGAAAGAAGAATACACGACACGCCCTGCAACTGAGGAGACAATCAATGATCCTACAAACCCCAAGCATTACTGGCGATTCCGTAAGTATAACCCTTTGCTCAGCCTTGGTTTTAAAAAGCGCGCTTAAGCGCGAAGCGCATCTAGGCGCCAATCTGTGCGCCTTATGTAACACCAGGCGAGCATCGTACGAAAAGCGCAAGAAAAGCGCTTTTTTTTTTTTTTTGCCAAAAAAGCGCAATAAAAGAGCGCTTTTTTTTTTTGCAAAAAAACCGCAACAAAAAAGCGCTTTTTTTTTGCCAAAAAAGCGCAATAAAAGCGCGCTTTTCGTACACAGGGTGTTTTTGTGCTTAAAATTGTTACATGTAGCTAAAAATGTTGTACATATAAGTTAAATCATATATAAACCTTATTTGTATCTATATTTTGGGCAAATGATGCTAAAAACCTATCACATATGTAACAAAATATATATATTCGTCTTGCGCCTCGCGTACGAAAAACCCACCGTTTTTGCGCCTCGGTTTTAGACCTCGTCACTTTTGTGCGCTTCGCGCTTTTTAAAACCAAGTGCCCAGCGCTCTATGTTTGACAAAGTTCAAGTTAATTACTAATTAGTATTACCTATAATACCATATTGAGAGAAAATTCTTTTGCTTGGTCTGGCGGATACTTTGCCCAACCCACTCAGTGAGCTCGATTTACACCTCATGTGATGGGACTCATGGGCCGGTTAAGGGTTTCTGGCCCTAAAATATTTGCACGATATTATACTATTTGTAACTTTGATGATATTAAATGTTCAATCATTCAGGTGTTCATGTGACCATGGAGTCCTTATTGAAGGATACAGACCTTACGACAATGATTAAAGGACTTGTTTGCGCAAGTGCAAGATCTTATCCTGGTCAAGAAGAAGCACAGTCAGGAGTAGCCGTGGTTCCACCGAAGCAACAAATTGCCGATGAGCAGGAGAAAATTCGGCTTCCGAACCAAGATCCAAAAATCACAAGCATAGCTGTTCTGTAAGGTTATTTTTACTTTTTTTATATGACCCTAGATGCCATTGACTTTATTGACTTTATGTCATGGATCATTGTTGCCATAAAAGCATGCAAATCTGGGCTTTGGACTCTTTGAAAGCTAATGCTGCAATAAAAGCTGTATATGTTATTCTATGCCTCTGATTGCGATTTTGGAATGTGGGTTCTTTTCGGGTTTGTTGCAAAACTTCATTTTCGTGCTTGCATTGTCACTAAAAATTGCGTAATATTAGTTAACCGGTATTTTGAAGGCTACTACTGTAAGATCCCACATCGGTTGTGTAAGGGAGAACAAAACTCCTTATAAGGGAGTGACCAGCCTCACTATCACAACGTGTTTTGGCCAGTCCTTTGGGGTGAGACCAATTCAAAACCGTGAGCTGCGGCAAAGCGGACAATATTGTGGTACGGGTTACGTTGGGCTGCTACAACTACTCTACTAGTTGTAGCTTTTATAGAAATTTGTATTGGCCTGGATATTTTTTGATGATATTGATCGAGAGTTCAAATGGATAATTCACGAAAGATAACAAGAATGAATATGCTGATTTGTTATGAAGAAGTGTACTAGAAGTAGACCAATACTCTTTTTAAATAAGGGACGAACCGTCACAATGTTTTAGTTAGAAATTGTCAGTTGATAGTTGTAAGTTGTAATGGTAAAAACAATCATAAAAAAACTTGATTAGTTGTTAGTTACTTAGTTGTCAATGACAGCCAAGTTATCGCTAACTGGTAGTTGTTGATCACCAATTACCGTTGATGACTATTTGCCATCGATGATTACCACTCATAATAATAAGTCACTAGTGTGGAACCTGCGCGTTACGGCGGATGTAATAACGTGACGGGAACATGATAATATGCACCCGTCATAAGAGCTTTGCATGTATTTTCAACCGACTCTTTTTTTGCCTTCCGGAGAGATAACATGTCATTCTTTTTAAACCCAGACCGGGATTTGGAGGGTTGGATCGCTTTTATTTTTATTTTTTTGGGTTTTGGTGGACTTTTTGGGTCGGACTGGTTGGACCAGCGGGGGTTCCAGTTCGACGTCCGGTCCTGTTCTAAAAACATTGTCATCTTCACTCCAATATTTTTAATGTTAAAAAAGCCACCAAAGTATACGTTAAGTGCATCGCTAAAGGGTCTTGATATTAGAACACCCCAAATCTCTTATTTTAACACCCCCAACATGCTCTATATTGGCCAATACATAGCATTTTTTGTGGCGTCAAAAGACAAAAACTGTAAGTGGAGTTGATTTGTGAGGAACACTAATACGTTCTAAAAGACAAAATCTATATGCTCTATATTACCCAATATAAAGCATGTAGGTATAGACCAAGCCTTGCTAAAACAATATTACTAATGTAAAAATAAGTTCAAATATAAAATTGTAAACAAACACTATTGCCATGAATAATAATTCTTTTTTTAACTGTTAAAATTATGCATATAAAATAAATCATATGTAATAGGTAGAAATTTGAGTAATAGTTCACTTGTTTCTAAAATACACTTGTAAAACTAAGCTTGGATGATTTATACAAAAACAACAAACAGAACAAATAGATAGTAATTAAAATGGTTATATTTATATAGATGAAAATGAAAAAGAAAAAAAAAAAAAACTTAGAATGTTATGTCTACACATCCCTAAATTTCCACAAATCAGATTCATGCCATTTTTGGCCCTGACAAAATCCACAACCATAAAAAAACAATCAAAATCAAGTGCCATGAAAAAAAACATCATAATAATTACTTTTGGAATTGTTTACTATTAAATAGAAACAAAAACAAAACCAAAAATCTTAAAACATATATAACATAACCATATAATAACAGTCATGATGTTGGATTCTCCGTTCCAAAATAGCTCCGCAAACCCACTTCCGTATAAATCAAATTCGTTACTCCCCGAGTCCCCTCTTTCCTCCACAACTGTAATTGCCTCCAAAAGAACTACTAAAACAACATGCACTATCTCCTATTTTGTAACCAAAATAATTAATTCATATCAACATTCCAATTAGGAACACTAACAATACAGTCTAAATATGTTCCAAGAGAAAATGATATCATATCTAACAATATTTTGATGGGTTCTTACTCCAGTTTCTAACCTTAGTGTTGAGGTCGAACAATGCCTACATGAATCCTTCTAGATCATCTTCCGGTTCTTGGAGTTTCTTCGAAAGTTATTGACTGTGCAGACTTGTTATGACATCAAGTTCTTTGTTGCAAGTGTTTCGAGGTCGTCTTGCACGAATGCTTACTTAGCATGCAGCATGTTAATGGCGGCACAATAGTGATTTCAATTTTCCTTCCTTCTTTTTCATGGATTCATTTCCCTTTAAGAAACAAATTAATATAATCTAGCCACGTTCAAAACAATTACTAAAAATAAATGAACAAAATATTTGATACCTTAAACACACAATCAAGTTTCCAATCACCATTCGTTCATATTGCTCATGCGTATACAAATGGAGAATGCTGACGTTGTTTCCGACGGGCTTAAATAGTCATTACCACCGCAGGTAAACAAGTAGATGGCCTCGGACATCAGCTTATCCGTATTAATTTAAAACCAGGTTCATGTCGCCGGTGCACCTGCTGGAGTTATTCACGTCACCCGCCTTCTCATTCTAGCTTCTCTCTGTATATATATGCTAAGACTTTTGTTTAAGAGTATAATGGGAATTAAAAA
The DNA here is from genome assembly GCA_030844895.1 of Ambrosia x helenae. NCBI lineage: Eukaryota > Viridiplantae > Streptophyta > Magnoliopsida > Asterales > Asteraceae > Ambrosia > Ambrosia x helenae. The sequence goes on from JAUTDX010001185.1 coordinate 13,917, forward strand.
GGGAGAGAGAGACAGGGAAGGTGAAGTGAAAGTAACGATTATCTGGGGAGATATTGGGATTAAATTAAATGTAAATCAACCTATATAACAATCACCAATTACAATTGTAGACGTTTTTGTATTACAATTAATATACTTATTTATGATTTCAACTTAAATTAATGCTAAATGGTAAAACTCACCGTTCTAATTACCTTTTGCATTCAAGAGATGATATGATTAAAACCCAAGATAGTTGATATGAGTAAATGGCAATAGAGATAAAAAGAAAGAGAAATGTTGAAGGTGTTGAAAAGATAAGTTTACCCTCTTACCAAGCTAATTGAGTATTGTACTATAAGCATACATTGTTGTACTTCCTTAAATTTGCGGTCATCCCTCCCTCATGCTTTATAATATAGTATAGATATAGATAGATAATCAAGCGTCACCCAAACCCCAACCAAGGGGTGTATACTCTTTCATCCTAAGGGGTGTATCAAAGTTTTAAAGAAATAATAATAATAATAACAATAATAGTAATTTTCTAGTAAAAATAATCATGATGACAAATTTACCATTGATGATAGTTAAAAAGTAACAATTTAGAAAACTTGAGATGAAAATAGCAATAAAAAAAACATTTACAACAAATTCCAAAATTTCAAAGGCAGCCATTGTTCGAAGAGAGAAGAATGGACGTTCTATCGTCTTCATCATCATCTACAAAAGGGTCATTCATTGAATTACAGAAATTATCATTATCTTTCGCGCTCTGTAATCCGCTCCCTGAACGCCTCGCCAGTGTTCAGGGTCTCCCATTTACAAACACATATTCTCTGCAATCAAATATTGGAATGGGGGAGTAGCATATTTGAAGGCCACATTATTTTCATTTTCTTCTGTAATCTCCAGATCACAATAATAATAATAATATGCGAACAATTGTTCTTTCATTTCCTCTTGCATTTATTTGTCTCAATCTTGTGACGGAGGAGCCGCTGAATTGACGAGGGTATTAATCTGTTTTTACGTCTTGTTACCCGTACTAAAAATACCGATGTTAGAAAAGTGAGTATCGGATAATGTACCGAGAATCTATCGGTACGGTACCGGTGCATGTTACAAAAGGCTATCTATATGGTATTGGTATCGAAAATACAGATACCGATTTTTTTTAAAAAAAAAAAAGTGGTAGGAATATATCATTATGGTACCGGTACCTAGGGATGAGATCAGTACCGTACCGAATATATAGGTACGGTACAGGTATCGATACCGGTATTTCGGTACAGTACCCGTTTTGGTACCATTTTGTTATTTTTTTTTGAGCACTCGTACGGGTACAAGTAGGTAAACAATTACGAGTATCAATACTATACGGATACCAAATTGAAAAATTTGGTAAGGGTACCAATATGGTACATGTACCAAATAGGTAAAATTGATACGAATACCATAAATACCATAATACGAAGTAAAACATATAATCAAATTCAATAGTATATAGAATTCGGTACCGGTACCATTTTTACCCGTACTCGTACCCGTACCCGTACCGATACCTATACCGAGTACTCAAAATCGGTACGGGTACGGGTACTGGTACAGGTACGGTATGGGTACTCGGGAAAAAAATGCTCATACCCGTTATAAAATGTTGGTATTGGTACATAATCGGTATCGGTAAAAATACAAATGCCAATTTCTTTTTTGAAAAATGGGTCCCGAGTATTGTACCAAATCTATTGGTATGGTACCGGTGCCTATTACAAAATACTCCTTTTTTATGGTATTGGTAATGAAGTACCGATTGTTTGGAAAAGTGGTATTAGTTATGGTACCGAATCTATCTGTACGATACTCACATTCATTATCGATACCGAAAATACTGATACCAAAGTTTTGGATAGGGGAGTATCGTATACCGTAGCGAATCTATTGGTACTCGTTGCAAAATCCTCAGTGTACCATGGTATTTGGTACCAAATGCTCATCCTACATCTACATCCGGTATATGAAAAATGAAATTGTTCTCGTGAATTGGTTTGATAGGTTGTCGGAGATTAGGGACGTGGATCTTGCAATTGACATATGCAATCTCGTAGTGTATGCCAATGCCCAAACCAATGCCAGGTAAGAAAGTATGATTTTTTTTTTTTCTTTTTAATGAATTTGTGTTTGTTGTGATGTTTATACCAAGTGACTAGTGTAATATTCTTGTCTAGACTCTAGATGTCAAGTTTTATGAAGAATGATTAGGGCTGTAAACAAGCCAAGCCTGGTTGGGCTCAGGCTAGGGCGCTAGGCTCATTTACAAACTGAGCTAAGCCGAAATGTTGAGCTCGAACTCATCTCATAAGATGCTAGTGTCAACCTGTGACTCAGCCCGTTTATCATTATTTTTCTTAAATAAACATATATAGTTTTAGTTGATATATATACAGACAAAAATAATATTTTTACAATAAACGTAATGCAGAATTTATAATCCATATAAAAATATGGGCCTTAATTCGTGATCGTCTGATCAAGCCAGCTAAACAAGTCTAACGAGCAAGTCATCGGGCTCAAGTCATTTACAAACTGAGCCAGCTTGGCTCGTTTACAAATGAGCCAATAGTGCGAACTTTTATCAAGCTAGCCCGAGCTTTTTGGACAGCTGTAGCAATAATTTCTCATAAGAAATGTTTTTTTTTCATTGTTGTTTTGAAATCTGGTTGATTTTACTTTGTTTGGTAGGCATGTGACGGCTAATCTCCTATGGAAAGACAACTCCTCTGAAAGATTTTCTTAAAACCTGCTCTTTAGTATGTTGTTGCAGCCATTCTTACCTACACAATATACACAAGGATGGCTGCAGTCATTGATAACAATCGCGGATTTAAGCCAGTTGCTGGACTCCCAAGATGCAGACTCCAATCTTACTCTCATTTCGATCCCACCATGCACGAATCCACGCACAACACTACACACACATCCAATGTCACCACTAATCTCCACAAAAGTTATTCCACTCCATGCCTTTCTTTAGCCACTAAAGCGAAAGAAGAGTCTGAATCGCCTAAACCAAGAATCGAAATTGTTAGTGGTCGAAAGGCTCCAAAGGTTCATGCTCTTGTAGGCGAAGTTGCCATTGCATTAGCATCTGGGGTCAAACCTACACCGGTGTCAAGTGGGCTCGGTGGGGCCTACTATATGCAATCAAGAAAAGGTAACAACACAATTGCGGTTGTGAAGCCAGCCGATGAAGAACCATTAGCATTCAACAATCCTAAAGGGTTTGCAGGCCGAATGCTGGGCCAGCCTGGGATGAAACGTTCCATCAGGGTTGGTGAAACCGGGCTACGTGAACTGGCTGCTTATTTGCTTGATCATGGTGGCTTTGCAGGCGTGCCTCCGTCCGCACTTGTCAAAATCTGTCATGTCACTTTTAATGTGAACAAAAACATGGGATTGGCATCAAACCCACCTTTTAAAATCACATCTATTCAACGATATGTAGAGCATGAGACAGATGCAGGAGATTTGGGCCCATCTAGGTTCTCGGTTTGCTCTGTCCATCGTATCGGCATACTTGACATTCGGCTCCTTAATCTGGACCGACATGCAGGGAACATGCTTGTGAAGAATTTTAATGGGAGCCATGTTGCTGGGATGGCTGAACTTGTCCCAATTGACCATGGGTTTTGCTTACCTGAGTCATTAGATGACCCGTATTTCGAGTGGCTACATTGGCCCCAATCTTCAATCCCATTTTCAGAAGTAGAAGCTGAGTATATCTCAAATCTTGACCCGTTTAAAGACGCTGAAATTTTAAGAACCCAACTTCCATCAATTCGGGAGTGCTCTTTGCGTGTTTTCATGCTTTGTACCATCTTCTTGAAACGGGCAACTGCTGCTGGGCTTTCTCTTGCTGATATAGGTGGAATGATGACACGAGAGTTCATCGGAGGTGAAGAAAGTTGGAGTATTTTGGAGAATATATGTGTAAATGCAAAGGCTAACATGGATATGGAAATATTAAGTAGTGGAAGTGATGAGATTAAAGAATTCGACGAAATGTTTGCATTTGATAAGACGTTTGAAGACAGTTTGAACAAGAATATTCAGGGTGTATCAAGACTTTCAGCAGACGGTAAACCAACAAAGATGATGAGATATTCATCCGAAGGAGCAAGGGGGAAGGTAATTGATCCACGTTTGACCCGACTAGTACAAGAAAGTGGCAATAAAGGTGGTTGTGGTCCAGCCGGGATACCAATACCAAGAAGCGCGAGTTTTGCAGCTCATAGCAAAAATCCTGATACGGGTGTGTGTGTTTTCGTTTGAGGAAATGAAGGAAGACGAATGGTCATCGTTCTTGGAGTATTTTGAGGAGCTTTTACCAGAGGCTTTTCTGCAGAAACAAAGCACCAGCATGTTGAAAAAGAGGTTAGGATATTCTTGTGAATTCTGAAGCGAATGCTGATTTCATGAACAAAAAAAAAGGTATAAATTAATTTCAATATATTAGTTTCAAGTAACTGTACATTATACATAGCCAAAACTACCATTGTTGTAGACCGTAGATAATTAATTATATGTCGGAAAAGCGAAGGACTAATCGGCCATCCTTTCCATCGTACCCTTTAGGTTACATTTCATTCTTTTGTGTTATTTTTACCCTGCATAGAAGTCATATAAGCAATCATTCGAGTCATGGAAGCCCTTTTTTTTTTGAAATATACATTGGAACTACTTCTCAACTGGTGCATAGGTCATGTGTCGTCGGTGTATGTATAGGTGCGTTTTTCTCTCGATTTATTACGGTAAGGTGTCATGTACTAATATTCACCTGGTATTTGTGTTGGTCATTGTAACAATGGAAGTGTTGTATGTTTTATGTAAGTAGCATCTGCAGTTGGATCCCATGTTCATAAACACCATTAAAGAGTTTTAACTTAAAACCGACCAAATCAAAGCAAGTCGGACGGTTCAGCTGGTTTAGCAGTTTAATAGTACGATTATGGTCGCTTGGCTGTTCAACAATTTGGCCAATAGATTTTTAAAAGTTCCGGCGTGGTTTAATCTTTATTTATTTTGGAATACACATTTATGTATATGTTATGTTAATGAACTATATTTACCATTTAATGACTTTTTATGCAAACTAACAATTTTGAAAAAAAAAACAGTTATTAAACATGTCAGTCCAGGCGAAACACCAACTAGCCAGTTTGGTTTGTTGTTCGATCTATGTTGTGAAGTGCGTATGTGTGTTGATTCATAGACGACTGGATTGGATCTACATAATCGCTTCAAATTGCCTCTAAAACGTCGTGGCATCTAACTAATTTAACTTATCACCAGTGAAGAACATCTGCCACTGGCTGCTAAACAATCATGTTAGGATATGAACAAAAATATTACTTAAGATTCTTGTGATCTCCTTAGTTCAATCGATTTAACTATCATCACGAAGAGTAGTAACGATAAGAGATTATATATATACACATTGCCTATTGTATTATGGGAATCGGTTTACATGATATCCCATGCACGACGTTTGATTGACCACCGGATGCAAAAATTATTCTAGGTATAGAAATCAATCGACTTGAACTAACAAATGGTAGACTACAATTTTTTATTTATAGTATATACCTTAAGGTGAATCTGCAAACAAGTGCGGGTCAAGAGGAGTGAATAAAGTAAGGGCTTTAGTCCCCACTTCCCTAGCGCTGGGTTTGTTGTCTATATAAAGCTTAAACCCGCCCTACGTGCCTGCCAATCTCATTATTATGCTAAAGAAGACACATGTGGATTTTTGTTTGACATGAGCATTGTTATGAATCTAATTAAATTTAGTTAGACCTGATCGGTCACAAGTGTAACAATCATAAAACTGGTTGCTGAATGTTTGAGGATGAAACACCCTCAGTAACATTGAGATAGAAACTTAGGTTGCTAAATTCAGTCACAAAAGACGTCAAACCACATTATCAACGTAACCATAAGTGAATGCGAAAACCTGTCTCAAATAGGCTGCCGCAAAAAAAAAAAAAAATCATTTGCGCCAAACACCATTATGGTTTTTTAAAATGTCCAGTTTAGTTGTAGTTGTTTTACCTGTTTCATTTACAACATATTAGTACACCACGCATAATCTATGGTCATGGGGCAAACAATAGTTTTAGTGGTCAAGAAAATAAATCTAACATATTAACTACAAAAACTTATTGTTCCTCAAAGATAATGAAAACCTTCAACCTTTTTATAGAAGTAACACATAATATTAGTTGCATATATATATATATTAGAAAAGAGTTTTTATGTCATACTGTAAGCAAACACACCACAACATAAACACAGAGACAAAGTAACACAAGTTTGAACTCCACAACAATATTTACAAGTTTTGTTTTGAGGACTGGCTAGTTAGAGCTAGAAGAACTGTTGATCAGGCCGTTATCCCAGCTTCCATACTTGTCACTGAAGCTTTTTCCACCTCTTTTTTGCAGAAATTCAGTCACAACAGCACGAGCGCTAGCATCCCAATGCCTTGCCATATCTCCAAGAGTCGGAATTCCAGGATTCCCATAAAGCAAAAGATCAAACTTAGTCAGCATTTCGTTATACAGCGTCACCCAAGGTTCATTGCTGCCAGATTAGTGCAAAAAGATTCGCATAAATTAATTTCTCTATATCGATACGTATTTGTTAGTATTATGTATTAGATAGAACATATTAATTAGTTAGGGTTTTAGGACTAGGTTGTGTTACTACATAATAACTACAGGGTTTTCATTGTTTTATATATGGTCTAGCTAGTTAATCCTAACTTTATTTTGAGTGTTTTATTGTCACTTACTTCAATACATCACGGCTCGATCTAATGAGTTTAGGTGAAGATGCTGGATAATTATCCGGAACAAGAAGCAGTATGACAAATTCCGGCATCTGTATCAACAACAAAGATCATTTTTTAGCAAAGAAGCCAATTATATACATCAAATCCAGAGTAAAACATATACTCCTAGTATCGCGCTGGATTTATGAAATTTCGCAATGGGTTTTGGGTTCTGCTAAGTTTTACCTTTTCGGATGAAGCACCTTTGCGTGGACCAAGTAGGGAACAAACATTCCTGAACAAGCACTTCACCATGGTCCCTTCATGATCTCCAAGTATGCTAAATTCATCTTCGGAAGGGTCTATCACCGCATCAATGGATGTCTCAAGAAACATGTTGTTAATTTTTTTGATCTCCTCCAATATTGCAGATTTCTTAGACTAAGCACGTAGATTGCAAGGAGATTAAACAAGAACCATGAAGAGAATCAAAACAGTTGAACATATGCAACAAAAACATGATATGAATCTCCATGAGAAAATTTGCAACTTATTAATGCAATAAATTTACCTCAATCTTCTTCCTCTTGTTTGCTGATGTTTCAGTTAGACATATGTCCTTACCTTGATAAACAAACTGATCACTACACGCTGATGGGACACTTAACTCGCGTTTCCTTTTTTGTTGTGGCTCATGATCATATTCTAAAATAACGTTCGTTTCATCTTGTATATGTGTACTAACTAGATTTGGAGGTACACAAGCTGGTACGATATCCTTCACCTTTTCGATTGGGCTAGTGTCAGTTAAGGAAGAAATAAATTGTTTTGATGACATTGGTTTTACCTAAAAGATCAAAACAACTATAGCAATCAGCACCAAGAATATAATCATTGAAGGACATAGCTAAAAAGTGTTCTCAAATCATATTTAGAAACTAGCGTACCACTTCGGTCGAAGGAAAAGCTTGATCTTTTGAACTTTCTAGTTCTTGTGAAGGTGGATCCATGGATGTTTTAGACGGAGCGGATGAATTAGAAGAAAGTACAAAGGGAGAACGCGCTGTTGAGTGTGGGGACAACACACTGTTGACACCAAATTTTGAGGTTGAAGTTGGTGTTTGCAAAGGAATTGGGTTCACATTTGATGGAAGAGAACGCTGATTCACCAATCCTGAACACAAAGGAGACATCCCATGGGGAGCCTTTGATCTAGTAAGCTCATTCGTTTGGTGCATCGGTGCTTTCATTTTTTCAAAGTTGAAATTCTGTTTCGCCACAGGTCGTTGGTGAACAAGTGAACGAGATGGAAAGTTAGTAGCAGTTGTGTTTGAAAACAAACTGATTGGATAACTGGACCCGGTAACACTGTTGGTCATTGGTCCCAAATTTATCTGTTGTGTTGTGCTTTGAACACTTGGATGTCGAGCCGTTTGGTAAGATGTAATGTTTATTGAACTTGGCATTAATCTTGATTCTGATGGTTGTGAGTGTAGTCTTCTAGAATAAAATGTACCATTAAAATTCCACACGTTTGTATCCCTTTGAGACGGATTTGGTGATGGATTGTCTTGCAACCTCATGGCTCCAAGGGGCTGATGAGCAAGTTCGCGAAGCTGAGAATAACAGCCAGGATTCTTTGTATAATAACTTACGTAGTTGACGATCATATTCATAATATTATAGATCATCTGGTCACTTGGAGGTAGCAACTCGGCTCTTGTGATATCCAAGAATGTCATGATCCTTCCCAAATAAGTTACGACACCTTCATAGTATTTTACGTCTTCCATATTTGTTGCCTGCAAAGGATAATCACACCTCAGTAAACGAAGGAGTTATGGTCGTTGATAAATGGTGTGATTGAGTTGGACCTCAGCGATCAACTTCGTGACATTATAGTGCATTTTCAGTAGTTCGTTGGTGTATCTCTCCTTCATTATTTTAATCTGTACACAACACATTGAATGACGGAATCAGCAACAGATTATTTGAACCATAAAAAGATATGATAATAAAAAATGCATTAAAAGAACAATAACACAATGAGCTTTAAGCAGGAAATCAGGATAAATACCTGTCTTAAGATGTATTGATGATATGCAGTGCCTGAAAAAAATTGATCAGGGGTAGCAAATCCGACAGGATCTGTCGAGTCAGATCAAATGGCAAATATTAATCACTAACATAATAAGGATTAATTAGAATCATGAGAGTATAACATGACCCAAATCAGACCAATCTAATTCAGTTACGGTTCATGTCGGATCTGATCAGTGCAATCAGTCCCAACTTGGAGTCGGAATCAAACACAATATTCATGGAGTTTCCAATTCTAAAACCTTATTTAACACAGTTAAAGATAATTATAAACTAACCAAATCCTATTTATTTATTTTAATTATAGATCCGGCAGAACCAATCAATCGAGTATGAATTAACATTAATTTGGGTTTTAACCTTAAACCGGTATAACAGGTCTTAGTCGAGCCAGGCTTGGCAGAATAACATTGGGACGATAAGCGTTTGTGCTACGGCCATGGGCTTTTTCCAGATTAACAGTCTCCGGCTTAGGACCTTCTGTTCATATCACGTGAGTATATTGTATATCATACGATATACAATGTTATTGATTTTGTTAAAGGCATAGTACGTCGTTCTATATGATTTAGCCTATAACATGAACATAAAAAGCAAGTACCAAAACATATGAAAAAGGTATCAATTTACATGGTATACCACCAAATTCACAGGTTCTAAGTTACTATAGCTACATTACATACCTAAGAGGTTGGGATAAACATTATTTCCTTGTTGCTGCCCTCCTCCGGATATCAAGTAACGTGAGGTCCCTGTCGCCTGTTGTAACTGTAACTGATTTTGATTCATGTTTTGTAGTATCTGTACCCATGCCATAATATAATTTCTCATAAGATATTGCTTAAGTTGGCACATAATATATTACATTTATTTATGTTAAAGAAGCAGTTTTTTAATTGGAATGTTATTTGTCTAAATTAGAACAACATATTTGATACAATCCAAGTTGATCATAAAAAGATCAACTGAATTTGTGTTTCCCAACTTGTTAACCATAAGATATAACACTTTCAGTAAATCCATGTGACGCAAAATAGAAACCGATCATCATACCCCATTTGATGACTCTCCTCCCAAATTTGTGCCGCCATCTATTGATGGCATAGAGGGCTGACTCAGAATGTTCGGATTTATGGCCGTAGCTTCCACACTAGCCATGAAAATAAAAAGCGTTAACAATAGATCTTGCTTATAACATTGGTAACCGAAAAGGCACATTAGTATTAAAACAACAAAGAATTTCAATTCAACAAAATTTAAAAGATCAACCTCTTAGATGTATGATATGTTAAAATTGTTTTACTAACATATACAAGTATTAGCACTAAACACCACATAGACTAAAAACTTGTAAAGCCACCCCTTGGAGTCCCTTGGCCAAATGTAGGAATCTAAGGGACTCGGGTTTATTTTTGGCACGCCTTGCCCTCTTTCCCATTTTGGCAACTAAACGCCGCATAAATACACACATGCACGCAAGCAAGCAAAGTGAGTTTCATGATCCAACGTCAGATATCTAGCGTAGATGACAAGTTATGTTCACAAATAAGGAAATGCCATAAGATGGTCGGTCACGTGGATTCACATACTAAAAGCATATATATGGAAAAATTGTGGGTAATCAGGCGACAACAAGTACATTTAGAATGAAGATCATAAACATAAATTTTATCTATTTTATGTGCAACTAAACGACAAAAGACCGCCGCCAAGGAACAAACTTGTATAACATGACGGACTTAATAGGCCTTAATTAGTTACAACGTCTAATCAAGTGTATACAACCCAACAAGACACTAAAAGCATATATCTGGAAAAATTGTGCGTAATCAGGCGACAACAAGTACATTTAGAATGAAGATAATAAACATAAATTTTATCTATTTTAAGTGCAACTAAACGACAAAAGACCGCCGCCATATAATCTATAAGGAACAAACTTGTATAACATGACGGACTTACTAATCAAGTGTATACAACCTTACGAGACTGTCTTTTCATAAGGAGTGGCGGCGCAGCTTATTGCCCGTCTACTTTCTATTGTGATGTAACTTTCGTATTTCGTTTTAATAAAAACTCGTTCTAAATTAAAAAAATAATAATAATAAATAAAAAATAAAAAAAATATTGTCCATTCTTGGCTGTAACTGTGTTGTTTAACATTATTGGTGAATGGTGTGATTATGTACACAACAAACTTGTCAAGTGTTATGAAGGCCTTTAAAGATAAAGCTAATATTACTCGTTTTTTAAGTGAATATATGATTACATACAAAGTATTAAAAACAACAAATATTAATTACCATGTTTTTTTTAATTGAATCCTTCCCAATCAATATATAAAGAAATATTTAACCAATTCTTCCTAGAATAACTTTCAATATTGAACTTTCTTCTTCGGCCATCAGCAATATATCTAGCTACGTACTAAGCCACAAGGAAGGCAAAAAATGATAATAATAAAATAAATAAACAACAATAACAACAACAACAAAATAAAATAATGAATATAACTATAATAAAAACAATAATTATAAAACAATAAAAATAAAATTATGATAATATTAATAATAAATAGTAATTAATAAAACTGGCATAGCCGATGTAATTAAAGACAAGGATCGGAGTGCGAGTGCAAATGAAATACGGTAAATTATAGCTTTCATTTCATAACAAACCCTTGATAAATTTCTGCAAACTAGTGACGTAAGAATCGATCGGTTCTTAAACACATACATAAATATATAATTGCTAAAAGCAAACACCTCCATCATTATACATATATATATAATTTAAAAAAAAAATATTAGTATGCAACACTTTGGAAAAAATTATATTCAAAGAAAATAACCTCTTTCAGAAATTAAATTATTTATTGAACTCTTGAAAACCTACAAAACTAAGGAGATTTATATAAACAAAATTGAATGTTATCAATAAAAAAAATCCCATTCAGACAATATTATACCACAAACACTTGTAAAAAAAGATCCGATCTTGCTCAAACATTAATTAATTTTAGCTTAATTAGCTAAAAGTTTTATCAAGTAACAATAAACTGAAATTAGATAATCAAGAATTTGCAGTTCAAAAAAAAAGTTACCAAGAATGGTTCAAAGATTCAGCCAATTTGTCTTCAAACAAGCTATCAAAATCAATATTATCCAGGTCAATGTCCCAATCAAATACCGGTTCACTGCTGTCGGTATTCATCATCATGCAAACCCTGCAACTTCAATCAAACAATAAGGAAAGGAAAGATCAAGGGTTGTGAATACAACCCAAAGTCTTATAGCAATATTATCAGTCTACTATGGTCATTATATTTGGTGGTGTGACCGACAGCTGATGCAAGCAGAAATTAAGTATGAATCAACGTGGCATTATATATAAGCTACTTACTACTTAAGGTGGTTTTTTGCATTGAGTTTTTGTATGAAAGTTTGCATAAATACACCTTGTCTATTGCTTAGTTGTTGTTTTGAGTACCTTATATTGCTACTTTTTACGTAAATAGTACTTTATTATCTTTTAGAATAGGGTAGCTGGTGGCTAGTGGCTAAAAGCTGATAGCTGGTGGCTGGAAGCTGGTAGCTGTAGCTTTTTAAATATATTTTGGTGTTTAGCAAAGTAGCTAGAGCTTTTAATAAATGTATAAAATGACCAAAATAAAATAGGCATTAACTAAAAGCTTGTATGTATGTTCTTTTATTTTTTTTTATGATAGAATGAGCACTTGTGTCACTTACTCATTAAAGCTTGTAGCTAGTAGGAGCTTTTTCTTAAACGCTAGTACTAGTAGCGTTTCAATATAGAGTGTTTTCTCATAACCTAAAAGCTTCAACCTCCTTCAATCAAACAAGACTTTTTATTGAGTATGAACTTTTTCTTAAAAGCTTGAAGCTTATAAAAGCCCCTTGCCAAACATACCCTAAGTGTAATGGTTTTATTATTTTAACTGTCACGTTATAAAGCAAGCGTTGCATCACTGCAATGTTTCAAGGTGGGTGTTACATCACAGTCACGTAAACACGAACTCTCACTCATTTTTTTTTTTCAATTTTAGTCATGTTTAATGGTTTAACAGGTTTTAACTACCTACAACCCATTAAAATAATATTTAATTTAAATAAATTCAAGAAAATTGGAAAAGAGGAAAACATGTGATTGGTTGAACACCCTTGGGCCCACACCTTCTTCCTCTACGCCCATTAACCTGTTAAGCACTTAAGCCTCCCTTCCCTTTCACCTCATCCAACACCCCAAGAAGAGGGCAGAGGTGTTTAACACTGGATCACCGCCACCGTGGCAGGGGTGTGATCTAGTTACACTCGGTCTTAGTTAACAACTTTGTATCACAATATTGGTACCCATTAAGTAATTAGAAGTAAGACACTCAAGCAAGTTATTCGAGATCAACTTGCTCAAATATCAAAGAAGTTTGAGCTTGAGTTTGAGCTTAGGTCTTAATTGAAGCTGATATAACACGTACACGAGCCCAACCTTCATACTGAGATTCTAACGAGACTTGAAAGTCTAAACGAGTATGTCATTTATATAAATAACTACATGTTATGTAATTTATTATACATACATAAGACTTTACCCTTAGATAAATATATAAAACTAGTTATATATGTATATGGGGTTGTTTGGTTGATTAAGTACTGAAGCATTAAAAGGTCTGAATGATTAAGTGTTGAATCATTAAGTTGGATCCCTTAATGGTTAATTTTTTTTGTCCCACATTAGTAGGAGAGTCTCATTAAGGTTCAGCCTAGTTCAGTGCTTAATAGTTCAACGCTTAATGGTTCAGCAACATCTCAAATCTTAAATGGTTCAGCCTTAACCATTCCATTCAGAAGCTGAAACAAACGCGTTAAATGCTGAATCATCCAGCGCTGAATGGTTCAGAGCCAGATTAAGAAGCTTACCAAACAACCCTAAAACAAAATGGTTAGATAAATAATAAGTTAAAGCATGTCTAACTCAAATGTGAAAAATTATCAACGAGCTGAACTGTACACTTGTTGCACCACGTATACATCATGAAGGTATCTTTTGAAAAAGAAATTAACTCGGGGATATATAGTGGTTGAGATAAATCAAATTGAAAATGCTTCTAAAATGTGTTAATGTAATATTTGACTTTGTGTATACGGACAAATTTTTGTAACACACTTTTTGTTTTTTACGTTTAATTAGTTAAACTTTAAAACTTTTATTGCAAAAATAAATTTTAAACTTCAAAAATAGGTATCTAAAATTACAATATTGTTTTTAAATTTAAACTTCTGTCAAAGCTAATTAATTATTAAACTCAATTAGGTTGTTACATGTTAAACCTTATTCATAACATTGAGCGTTGTTAGTAAAAAAATTATATTCTTAATTAGTAGCATGAGATAAAAAAAAAATAAACGATTTAAAGCGTTAGAAGTATTTATTTATGCGATGAAGCATGATGTCGACGATGGTTATTTTGTCAAAGTTAACTTCATGTGGTGATTTATGATGATATGAATGCAAACACAAAATTAATTAGTTTTTTGTTGCACCAGTCTAATTAACTTGTTTAGTAAACAAAGTGTTTGATGTTAGTAACTTGTTTAAGAAAGGGTGGTGTTAAACTTTTTTAACAAAGGTGTCATGTACTATCATTAAGGTTCGTAAATAAACAAAATTCAGAAAATTTATGAATCCTAAGTTCAATGTCGACTTAATTATCACTACGAAGAGTAGTATCGATAAGAGATTTCATATATGTTGCCTATTGTATCGTGGGAATCCATTTTTCATGATATCTCAAAACGTTTGATTAACCGCTGAAGGCAAAAATGCTCTAAAGTATAGAGAGCAATTCACTTGAACTAAATAAGTAACTACAACTTTTAAAAAATGTAAATGTTATGTTGAACTTGCAAACCGGATGGTTTCAATTTTCATTTCATTAAGTTTTTTTTGGAGCTACATCGAGGAAGATTTCTTTAATCTGATGGAGGATTTCTACGACTCAGGTGACTTTGCAAAGAGTTGTAGTTCTTCTTTTATTACTCTAATTCCGAAATCGAAGAACCGGTTGGTTTATCTGATTATAGACCAATAACTTTAATTGGGGTAGTTAGTAAAGTCGTGTCTAAAGTCCTGGCGCTTCGGATCAAGAGAGTGTTGAGTTATGTCATCTCTGATACGCAGTCCGCTTTTCTTCAGGATAGATTTATTTTGGATGGCCCCTTGGTGTTAAATGAGGTTTATGGGTGGTTAAGTAAGAAGAGGAAAAAAGCTTTCATGTTTAAAATTGATTTCGAAAAAGCTTACGATAATGTGAATTGGGGCTTCTTGATTGACATGTTAGATCATATGGGTTTTCAAGATAGGTGGAGAAAATGGGTGAGAGGGATCCTTGAATCGGCTAGGTCTTCGGTGCTAGTCAATCGGGCGCCCACTTTTGAGTTTCGTTGTGAAAAGGGTCTTCGTCAAGGAGACCCTCTTTCTCCTTTTCTTTTTTTGATAGTTATGGAGGCCTTAACGTGTATCATAAATACAGCTTGTCGTGAAGGTGTCTTGAAGGGTATCAAAGATCAAAAAACGGGTTTAAATATTTCTCACTGGCTCTATGCAGATGATGCCTTGATTATCGGGGAATGGTCGGAAGAGAATATTGAACAGACAGCTCGGATCCTTAGGATCTTTCACCTTTGTTCTGGTCTTAAAATAAACATTAAAAAGTCGCACCTTTTCGGCGTTGGTGTGTCGAGTGAGGAGGTTATGGAGATGAGTGGTATTCTTGGCTGTCGGGTTGGAGATTTCCCTTTTGAGTATTTGGGTATTAAAGTTGGCGCCAATATGAATCGTTTGTGTCATTGGAATACGGTTGTGGATATGGTTAGCTCCCGATTGTCTACGTGGAAAGCTAACTCTCTTTTGATGGGAGGGCGCTTAACTCTTATTTAAATCGGTTTTATCTAACCTTCCTATTTATTACTTGTCTATGTATAAAGTTCCAGTTCAGGTTGTGGAGCAGATAGAGAGTCTTATGAAGAATTTCCTGTGGGGAGGCTCCAACGGTATTAAAAAGATGCATTGGGTGGCTTGGGATGTGGTCACCACGTCAAAAGCAGACGGGGGATTGGGCGTCTCGAAGTTAATGGATGTCAACAAGGCGTTAATTACAAAATGGGCTTGGAGGTTTAAGACGAACCCGGAGAGCAGTTGGCGTCGTATTATTGTGTCGATACATGGTGGTAGAGGTAATTGGACTTCTCTTCCGGTTAACAGTGGGCTTGTTGGATGTTGGAAAAATATAGTTACGCTCGTGGAAAGATTGAAGCTCGAAGGTAAAGAAGTCAATAATCTCATTAGAGGTAAAGTTGGTAATGGCGAAGACATTTGTTTTTGGTCCGATTTGTGGTATGGTGATTCTCTTCTAAGTAAACGCTTGCCAAAATTATATCTCTTGGAAAAGTATAAACGATGTACTATTAAGGATAGGATTGTTATGAGAAATGGTGATCCTTACTTTGCTGCCAAATGGAAGACAGGATTGAGCTCAGTTGAGGAGATTTCCGAGTTTAGAGATCTTACGGAGTTGGTTCAGAAGTGCACGTTATCGGAGGCTAAAGATTCGTGGCGATGGGAGTCCGGGAACGATACCAGCTTCTCGGTCAAAGATGTTAAACAGGTTTTGCGCAAAGATCGTGATATTACTAGAGATTTCGATATGGTCTGGACGGGATGGGTTCCTCTTAAAGTTAACATACATGTATGGAGGCTTGAGATGGACCGGTTACCAACTAGATTAGCGCTCAGAAAACGAAATATTAATGTCGATGATGATCGCTGTGCGTTCTGCCATTCTGCTGAGGAAACGACCCTTCATTTGTTTACGGGCTGCATCATTTCTAGTGCCATTTGGAAATTTATCGAAGGTTGGTGTCACATGGAGCCTATATTTTTGCTGGAGATTAGAGATGTTTTAAAGCTCCCGCTTTGATCCATGGCTGCAAAAGAAAGAAGAGGATTATTAGAGGGATTGTGATGACGGCTTGTTGGATGATTTGGAAGACTCGTAACAAGGTTATTTTCGAGAACGTTGACCCAAGGGTTTGTGATATGATTGCTGGTATTAAATCGTGTTCGTATCTTTGGTATCGTAGTAGAGCCAAGAGTTTAGAGGTTAATTGGAAGGATTGGTGTAAATATCCATTGTATATGTTGTAAGTGTTTTTGGCGGTCCTTGTTTTCTTGGGCTTAGCCGTTTGTTTTAATGAAGTTTAAGTTTAAAAAAAATAAAGTAAGGGTTTTGGACTCCCATTACCCTATAGCCTCCAAATTCTAAAAACAAAAAATAATACGTAGTTAATTTGGGCTTTAAGATTCTTGTTGATGGTATTTAAGAGGGGATGGTTCTATAGAAAACCCTATATTATGGTGAAAACCGTGGAAACTCTAACTTCCCGAGCTTTTTAGGGTCTGGAAATTTTAGGGCATGTAATATACATAATTCTAAGCATTTTGAGCCAAAAAAATGAAAAAGCGCCGAGCGGTTTAAAAAAAAAAAGTTTTCGGGTAACACATGTTACACGAAAATAACACATGTTATTTTCCACTAACATGTGTTACCAGAAAACGGTTTTTATTTTTTAAAAAAAAAAAACCGCTTGGCGCTTTTTTGATTTTTTTAGCTCAAAGTGCTTACAATTATGTATATTACATGCCCTAAACTTTTCAGGCTCTAAAAATTTCGGGAAGTTAGAGTTTCCATAGTTTTCACCCTAATATAGGGTTTTCTATGGATACTTACACGTATTTAAGATATACAAGTATGTATATAAATATATGAATATAAATTATTACTATTATCTTCGCCAAAAAGGCCTCGAATTTATTATCTGCGTTGAGGCTCCAACACCATGCCCCAATCTCATTTGATATACTATAGGAGACAAATGCGGATTTTAGTCTGATGTGAAATCGTTATGTATTTCTTTAATTTGTTAGGACTGTTGGCCCAGACAATCAGATCAAACATAAACATGAGATATTTGGGGGATAAACCTGCGACTCTTTTTATTCAACCAAACGAACTCAAAACAAGGGATAAATAAAACAATAACCTAGACCCTTATTTATACGAGTATTGCCATACTAATCCTACTCAAATACTTCTACTAATTCTATTCTAATACTAACGGATCGCGTGTCGAGTGCTAATCAAAAAATATTTTAAAAACAACTCATTAGCTACAAGGACTGCAGTATAGGGAGTAGGGTTGTCGAACCACGAGGAGTATGTGGTTAGTGTTAATAGCAATTTATTGATTAAACTAAATGATTAAACTAAATTAATTTTATGAAGTTGATTTGCTGCTTACTTGCAAAAACAAAGTGATTGATTGAAAAGTAATTAAAAACAATAATATAATGAAAACGGTCACTCCGGGTTTCTGATTCGGTAATTATCAAATGAATTCTTTTAAAACCCTATCTAGGAAATCACATAGACATGACTTTGTTTAAGTTGTTCGACCCAATTCAGGTATCATAACATTAATTGCAAAGTTAAATTAATCCTTGTGCAAGAAAACCAAGATACGGTAACAAAATGCAATAATACTAATTAACCAAATTGTCTAGATCAGTCAAACATATAATCAGACGCAAAGAACTTTAAGGTGTTCACAAAATCTTATCCAAATAATAAGTATCAAACAGAAAACAATTGATAAAGTACCCAAATCGTTCACCCGGAGAAAACCGCGAGAGGATTAGCCTTGCATCTTGTTCATCGCGGTTGCTTCCCTTTTCTTTTCTTCGTGCGACGCCTCTTGTGTGCGTGACCTCCTAGTCAGCCGTCCCTAATCTAATGATTGCCGTCAAAAAATATGATCTCTCATATAAGTTGCGTTCCCCTCTATCTTACCACAATCATCACCATTTTCTTCTATTAGTGGGCCTTAGCCCATTTTACGTTTACTTAATATTTTTTTATTATTATTATTCCATGTTCGCTCTCAAATGTACGCGACTTGATCATTTTTCTTCGTATTAAGCTCATATCTCACGAACACCTACAATACACATATACACTAATAAATAACTAAGACCGACTAAAAGTACACAATAAAAGACTAAAATATATACAAAACTAACATAATAACAAGGTGTGTTTGACAACACATCACTAACCCCACATCATTATCTCTACTAATTAAACCAACTAGATAATTCTAAACATTCAAACTAATCTTAACTTTACTAGATAAATTAAATAACTAAACTAAATCAATCTTTCACTTTGGTCATTCAACTTTCAACTCATACGTGTTTTAGGATTAACTTTCAACAAAAACCGAGTATTCGATGGGGATTCATATTAAATATAATCAAGTTGATTGCTTTTCAGATGGTGTTTGCTACTTTTACTTTGTGTTTAAATGTACATATACGATTAACCCAAAATTACTTTGAATATTATCATCTTTTTACAAAATGGTGTTAAAACTTTGTGAGTATAGACCAAATCTGTCTATCAATATGAGCAGTTATCATTGCACGGTGGTTATCAGAAGTGCTTATTTACTTATGACTTTTCTAAAAGAGTTTATAAAAATGTGTTTCGTATAACTTTTGTAGCAGGAAAAGCCAATAAGTTAATTAGACCTCCCAAATTCTATAACAAAGGGAGGTCTGGTGGTTAAGGCATAAGGGTACTACCTAACGAAGTTAATTAGACCTCCCAAATTCTATAACAAAAAACTTTGAAGGCATAAGGGTACCACCTGACGAGAAACAATCACATAAAAAACATCAACTGTAATAGAGCTTCAAAATTCTATAACAAAAAAGTTAAAATGGGTTAAGGCATAAGGGTATTACCTGATGAGAAACAATCACATAAAAAACATTAACTATAATATCATTAGTTAAAGGACAATGTCAGAAATTTGGCTGGCACTTAAGGGACTTAAAATGTAATTTCCTCTGTACTAAAGGAGTAATGATTGATATTTAATTAGTATATTCAGAAAATCTTAATTAACAAATCAAAATTATCTTTGTTGCATTGTATTCACAACCGGATTGATTGGACCGGTTGCACCGGGAACTGGTGTCAATGGCAGCCCGGTTTTGCCTATTTGAGTTGTCAGGTCGGCAAAGGTTAAATCCAGATTTTGACGATGCTTCGCACACCCGTCAAAGATCTAGATCTTCATCCAAACTTCGATTTGCAACAGAAGAGTAAGAATGCAACAAAACCTGCCGATTAAAGACGATGAATGGGTAGTGGTTGTTTTAACTTTTCATTTCTCACGGAGGTTTAATAGAGCATCTTTTATTTGGTATGGCCCAATATTAATTTGTTGATAATTGGGCTTACTAATATGAACCCATGAACTTATATTTTGTACCTTTATTATTTATTTTAATATTGAAGGTGCCGGTTTTGAAATCCGGTCTGACCAGTGGACTGGTAAGGTTACATCCAGTCTAGTTATGAAAACATTGCTTTGCTGTTAAAACTAAATATCATTATTGTCTTTATGCTTTCGTAAAACTTTTAGTGATGTTTTCTTGCGAATGAAAATATGGTTTGCATATTGACTAGGTGGGATAATTAACAGCAAAAAGTGATTTGGTTGACTCTTATAGATAAGTCTTAAGTGCGAAGTTGGAGTATGATGTTTGAGTTCCAAGTTATAGTAGTATAATAGATAAATAGTTTGTTAGTTTCATTATTTTCCTTGTAATCGTAAGTTCCTTTTTGTTATTAAGAGGGGGGGGGGGGGGGGATTAAGGTCAACTTTGTTACCGTTCGGCAAGATTTGATTTTGATGATTTAGGGTGTTGACTGTTGAAAGTTAATCCTAAAACGCATATGAGTTGAAAGTTGAAGGACCAAAGTGAAAGATTGGTTTAGATTAGTTTGAATGTTTAGAAATATCTAGTTTGGTTATTTAATATAGATAATGATGTGGGGTTAGTATTAGAATAGAATTGGTAGTAGTATTTGACAAGGATTAATATGGTAATATTAGTATAAATAGGGGTCTAGGTTAATGATTTATTTGTCCCTTGTTTGTAAGTTTGTTTGATATATAGAAAGAGTCACGGGTTCGTTTTCCCGATATCTCGTGTTTGTGTTTGATCTAATTGTCTGGGCCAACATTGACTTGACATGGCAAAGGGGGATTTGACGGGGCTCGGCAAAGTTGCCGAGAGTGCCCTGCTCGCTCCCCTAATTAAAAGTTTCAGTTCCAATTGTGAAGGTCAGCTTTAACAGAATACACGAGAATAGAATAAGGAATTACTCATTTACTGAATTTTTAATGTGTCCCTATGTTTAAAAATAGAACACATGAACTTGTCAAACACAAGGGTTTAGAAATCATTGACCCCAATTACGTTGCATATATGGTGGATAGTCAACATAAAACCTATCAAAATGTGGTAAACTCCTTAGAACAATTAAATGTGAGATATGTTCTATTTTATCAGACCGAAGTTGTAAACCATTAAGTTATCCATTGATGTTATTAAAAAGATGAATGGAGAAGATAGAATGGATAATATACCAAGGAAAAATTACAACAAAGGATACCTCAAGATGGTGCTTGATTGCTTTGCTATCAAGGCTATAAGTCACATTTTATGGGAAAAAAAACATTTCTAGATGAATTATACGGAACAATTTCTGGTTTTTTGTAAACTTGTTGAATCTAAAGTACAACAAAGACCCTTTTATATGTAAACATGTAACACGTAATAGTTTTTAATGTGCATCATTGAGATATTGCAGGATAATACTAGGAAGTGATTTGGTCACTAATGCGCATTGTCCGGTCACCATTGTCAAAACCAAGCATTGATCTTGTTTGGTACCATCAATAATGCTAGTATTACTACATGCAGCCTTTCCTATTTTTGTTTTACTATCCATCTTCATTGCCACTTCATGTAACGAGGCATGCAAAGCCAAAAAATAATATGTCGTTAGTTTTTTAATAGAAATTTCGAACAACAAATCCTATAAACTTGTCGGTAAAGAACGATAGCTGCGCATTGTGTACGACCTTATTTATAATTTTATAGGTTACGAGCACAACAAGTTTACATGATGAATCTTTGTATTTAATGCTAAGTTTTTTTTTTTTTTGAACGGCAAATATTTATACCACTTTATTTCCACCAAACCTTGCATTTGCAAGGATTTGAACCCACAACCTCACATTTGTAAGGGATGACATCATACCACTAGACCAAGAGGTCATGGGTGCTAAGTTTCTAATTGATTTGATATGAGAAATGTTGGAAATTCTAGTGCAAACTAAAAGTCACCACATTTGTCAAAAACTCAAAATAATAAAATGACTTATCATTTTTATATTTGTTTTGGGCTTTTGGCCCCAGCATAAATGCATAATTGTCTCACGACAGATACAAATTGGATGAATGGGCAATCAATATTAAAATGTTGGTATTTTGTAATTGGTTTTGGGCCTAACAATCGGGCTTCAAGAGAACAAAAGAAACGAGAGGATGCAAGTAACTAGGGCCGGTAGTATTATTGTTTCGGTTAACGATTTATTATTCTATTCTTTTGGATCGGGTTATTCGGATTTGAAATTTATTGTACCAAATCCATATCCGAATTTTGTAGTGTAATTCTAATCGATCTAACAAATCAAATTCAATTTGCGATTCATAAAGGGGTGGCGGCACAATTTGTTGTCTATATGTCTGTTTTGATGTAACTTGGCAGTCATGAAATAAAAATGGTTTAAATTGTTCTAAAAAATCTTATATTAAAAAAGATATTTGGTTACCGAACAGCACTTTTGCATATTCAGTCTTAAAAACTCTAGTTTCCTATTGAAACTGTTCGAAGTCTTTACAATAAAACATATTAGTATTCAAAAAAATTCATCATATGTCCATATGTAACAAAACTAGAATTATTTTTCTTTTACTAGAAGAAAAAATCACCAGATGTCCATATGTGTAACTAATCATAGATAGATGAAACCGACGAGAGTTGAGGTGAGCGATTTAGGGCGACTTTGAAACCGATGGGCGACGAACTGACAAATGTCAAAGGGGGCGTGAGATGTTAGCGTTTTCAGGAATGTCTATATATGGAATAGCAAGCAAGCTACCTAGTGACTGTAGTTGGCTTTTGCAAAATAAGTTGGTCAATGGGCTATTGGGTTGGCTGGTACCACTATAAAAGAATATATGCAAATAACAAAGCCCAAAAGTTAATCGATCAAATCGGTTAAACTGAATAACTGAACAAATTGAATTTAAAAAATCATATCTGATAACCGACCCGATATTAAATTCCCAATTCAGATTCCTTTTTTTTTTGGGTGGTTTTGAA
Source organism: Ambrosia x helenae (assembly GCA_030844895.1). Classification (NCBI taxonomy): domain Eukaryota; kingdom Viridiplantae; phylum Streptophyta; class Magnoliopsida; order Asterales; family Asteraceae; genus Ambrosia; species Ambrosia x helenae. Next base: position 37,208 of record JAUTDX010001185.1, read on the forward strand.
AACAATTCGGTTTTGGGTTATTTTGCACACCACCGGCTGCAATTGGAGGAGGCAGGTTCGACAGTTGTTCGCACAACCAACAACCTTTGGTTGCTTGGGAGATGTTGGAGAAAAAACGTAGGCAAGAAGACATATGTTGCATCCGATATAAGTGGCCTCGTACTCAGCGAGTAATCGCTACTAAATAGGTTGCTGAGAAGATTTTCTTCAACTCGACAAAAGTACTTTGGAAACGGGCAAAGGTGGTCAACCTTGGTTAGATTCAAATCTAATTGGTCAACCCAGAGCTGGTAGCTCGACTCCCGGTCAAGATCAGATTTAGTCAGTCGAAATCGAATCTAGTTGGTCTCTAATCTAGGTGGCAACTCAGGCCGAGTTTGGCTTAAAAAAATAAAATAAAATCTGATTCATATGTCTATAATATTAAACTAGTGAGAAACCCGCGCGTTACGGCGGGACAGTTAAACCGAACAAAAAATAGATGAAAAAACGTTAAATCATGCACATGCATGGGGGCGAGTTAACTTGCCATATTAAAAAAATAAAAAGTTAAAATCATCATAGAAAAAGCTACGTAAGTTGAAACCGTAACAAATTCACATAAAAAGGGAATTAAAAAACTAAAAAAACACTTTAAAAACTTGTCCGCCTCTGCTTAGATGACTTGTACATTATCACACGCAATTTTGTTTTAAACGACACTTACATTGAAACGTATATAAAAATAGAGCGAATAAAGGAACTTCTCTTTTCACTTCCTTCTTACACAAGATAATATTATCAAAAAACAATAAGTTTGACCCATTCATATAAAAGGATTTAAGGAAAAATATAAAAGCACATTGTTCTGTGAAATAATAAAACTTTTCGTTGTTTAGTAGGGTAAGCTCGATTTTACTCTCAATATGCCAAGTTATCCATGGAGTAGATATTTCCTAAACGACTCAAATACCTAAAAGTTTAGTAACATTGTTATGAATAATAATAGATTAACTTACTTTTATAAAGTAACTAATTGTATATAAAAGATTATAATAAAACATGTAGCATTATGAAAATTCTTTTTTACATGTTTTGTGTTTAATATGTTTTGTAGAAATAAATGGCATGACCTATCATAAACATGACTCTTGATTTCATTTAGATTATTAAATATGATGTTTTAAAGACTAATTTGCCCTTGAAATGTAGTTATTATGTGCATTGTGTGTTGTATCATAAGCAAATTAACTTGTACCTCTTAAATTTTAAGAAGTCCTTATCAAATGCTTTATAATATAGTATAGATAGTATAGATAATAAATATCAACTTTTTAAAGAATAAGTATAATTTTTTGAAATATTTTAGTATTTGAACATGTATCCTTTTGTACAAATGACATTTTTCGTACAAAGTGTGAAAATCTATATAGGAATTGTGTTTTAAATTTTAGGCATGATGTTTTATATTCTTTTGACATAGTATTATATAGAAAAACACAAAACATAACAATTTATAACACCACTTAATGTATTCTCGACATGCAATCTAAAACACCATACGAAGAAAGTAATCAGTGTGTTTTAAATTCCATGTCTATAATACATTTTGATTGTGTTTTAAATTGTTACATTTGGTGTTTTTCTATATAATACAACACAAATGGAAACGAAAACATCATAGCTCAAATTTAAAAGACAATGAATATATAGACTTCTCACACTTTGTACGAAAATTGTCCTTTATATAGGAACCTATACTTATATATATAATATATATGGGTGGATTCAATGAGGAACATCAAAAAAGTGGAGGATCTGAGGAACTACGCATTTAAAATGTTAAATATATCATAAAAAGTTAAATCGTCGAGTACCTCGCCACTTCCCAACGATGCATAAATTTAAATTTGTGCCCTTGTTTTTCTTGATAAGTAGTCAACGCTCTTGTCATGTAGTCACCTTCGATTTCACCACTTTTTTGGTTATTTTGGATGTTGCGGTAGAACCATTGAAAGCCGTCATGTTGGTATTTAGTCCACGTCATTTCGACAATAGACTATCACTATGTCGATTTAGTCTCGTTTCATCGTTTCGTGAAAAGACTATTTATTTTATCCCAAAAATGGTTTTTTTTATTATTACCTATTAAAAGAAAAAGATATTAGGAAAATATATATAACACTAAAAGAAGCAATATATAGGAAAAAATATTATCAGTATCCAGGTTTCTCGATACACATATTCAAGATTTGGTTAAAACCAATTCTTCGTCGGATGTCCATTTAATTGCCACTCGGTCAATGTCTTTCTTCTCATTGTCGGTTTTCTTCTTGGCTTCTCTTTTTTACTATTTTACCCTACGGTTCACCTATATCTTGTGGTTAGGTTTCTGGCAAGAAATCGAGTGTTTGGTCCGTTGTAATGTTTTGGTGCTGAGGGATGCTTGGTTGTGAAAATTGAGGGAAGTTTTGTAGTGGAAATTGGCTCACCGAATAAAACATATCGCTTAAAAGATGTACGTATGCCGCTATGTTACACGGAATTTGTACATTACGTTTTTGTGGCGGGCTAGGATTCGGGGTTTCGGGTCGGTTGATGTGGTTGTTTGGGTCAAAATTACGATTGTGTGGATCGGTATTGCAAAACAGGTCGGGTTGACCAAGTACTCCCCGAGTACTTACTACGGGGTAGGTCGCCGAGTTGGCCTAGTACTCCGTATACTCCATGCATAGGCCGATTTGAGCCCGAGTACTCCCCCGATTAGGCCAAGTACTCGCTCCAGGGTAGGTCGCCGAGTACAAGCCCAAATCAAGTTTTGCAACACTGGTGTAGATGATTTTTTTTAGTAGAAGAATTTTTATACATTTTAGAGTGGGGTTTGATTTATGTAGAATTGGATAAATGGTGTGAAACGGGTTTGTTTTGCAACACTAGTGTAGATGATTTTTTTTTTAGTAGAAGAATTTTTATACATTTTGGAGTGGGGTTTGATTTATGTAGAATTGGATAAATGGTGTGAAACGGGTTTGATTTATATAGAATTGGATAAATAAAAATTTTAATTAACTTTTTTTTAATTCTAGCAGTTGATAAACGACTCTATCAACCAGTCAATGCCATCACGCCACTTCACCACCCTCACTCCTATGCCAGTGTAGATTTTCACCCTTGGTGCCCCCACGCTACACACAGGCCGGTGTTGATGACATTGAGGAGCTTCACACCATCCATTCCACGCCTCACACCGTGTAGCTTAACTGTCGATTAAACCCAGTGTAATAAATGATTTAAACCATATTTTTACTTTAAAAAAGTTTTTATGAAATAGTTTTAGATAAAGTTAGAAGATATGTGACGTTATCATTTGTGTTACATTTTCTTTTTGGGTGTATGAAATCTTATGTTGCTTTTCGATACTTTTTTCTATAAGATAAGTCACTTGATTGGTGGTGGTTTATGTTTGGTGGCCACTTATTTGTTAATGGATGAATCATAAGATCATGTCAAGTGTGCAAAGAAATGATTTGATATAAATGATTATAATTTGAAAGTGTTCTTGAAAAATGGCTAATCACATTATTCCTAGCAATCAAACCTATAGTCCGCAAATGATGAAAGTGAAAAACTAAATCTATCCTTCTTAGAGTGTGGGGAGTGGTGGCAGGGGTTTTGGCGTGGGTTGTCAACCCAAGTCTGGTGTGGGTTGCCAACCCAAACCCACACACCAACCTTTTCATTTGATAATGAGGGTGTTGCCCCTTTGGCATGGAGAAAAACACCGGCGTTGGAGGAGGTTGGGTGATGAGGTGTAGCCATTTGATTGGCTGAATTTTTAAAAATAAAAATTTGACCAGCCATTATTGGTTGGTTATCTTGAAACCCAAGTCCCTCCACTCTCCATCATTTTTGGGGCTTGAGTTTTGGACCCCATTCTTGTCACGTGGCAACCCATGCCTCCAACCCAATGGCACCCTCCCTTTAGTCGACAATGGTTATTTATACAGTTATACTACAGCTATATTTCTATTTCAATTTAGAGTCGTATTGCATATGAAAACCAGAAAAATAGATTATAAGCAATCTTATTACGTATATATGAACTTGTTTTCCTATCATTTCCAGCTCCCTTTAAACTTTTAATTATACGCTTACAGAGTATATCTTAAAACTTAAATTTTAAGTGATTTAAATATAACGAAGAGTGATTGAATTTTATACTTTAAGAGTGGAACGGGCTTGGATTGAGGCGGGTCCAGAATTTATTTTTCTTAGAGGGAAGAGGGCGATCGAGATATTTGCATACAAGTACACTCTTTTTTTAAATGTTAGTTTTTTTTTTGAGGAGCGTAAATCAGATGGGAAATCCTTGTGTGAAACCCTGATCCACCCGAGTTCGAACCCGACCAACAGCCGTTTGATACCCTTGCCCGTAGGACTTACGAGAGCCGGTCTGCTGGAGCTGCGAGTTGAACCGGGGACTACCCAGGCGGGAACCCCACAAATGCGGGTAAACCCTCCCCCCCTTAGAATCGAACCCGCAACCATTAGGCCACGTTTCCGAAACCTCATTGAGGTGGCCAACTGGGCTAGCCCAGCTGGTTAAATATAATTTTAAATGTTAGTTAACAAACACATGGATGAAGCAGTGAATTGAGAGGGTACTTGTGGCGAAGCAAAGAATTTAGGGTAGCGGGTGCCAAGATGGGCGCGCCCTCCCTTTAGGGTTGAACTAAATTCGAGTTGGTTCAAATGAGGTGGCATCATCCTATTGGTTAGGTTTATGAGTTTAAGTGGGTTCCAAGATGGGTGTCCCCTCCACTCTAACAACCTAGGTGAGACAAATGAAAATGAGTAAATAGTTCAAAAACTGGGAATGTTGATCTTAGATCATTAGGTGAACAAAGCTTTTGAGGTTTTCAACCCTATAAGTAACCATGCCAAAAGTGAAAATTAAGTGGCCAAATGAAAGTGATGAAATTTCTAGGTATTTCCATGGGATTATCAATAAAAAAGGAAGACAATTGGCGATCAAAGAGGTCAAAGACAAAGGTGGCTAGGTGATGGTTTGCTAATCTATATTCGGAACAGGTTTATATGCTAGATTTTGTTCCTTCGGTGTTGGAGGTTAAATTAAGAGGTAGTGTGGGCGTTTGATAGTGAAAAATCGGAAGGCTGGAATGAGTATTCTTTAAGGTTTGTAAAAAAAAGATATTGGGAGCTGATTCAGTCGGATGTTATGGTGTTCGTGATGGAGTTCTTTCGTTCTTCGTAGATTACCGTTGGATGCAACGCCTCATCTATTACTCATATTGCTAAGGTGAAAAACCCTCGACTCTGATTTCAGACCAATTAGTCTAGTTAATAAGAAAGATAAAATAATTTCTAAGTTATTATCCAATCGGCTATCAAGAGTAGTTTATATGCGGTGAGTAATGAGTAATCCGCATTTGTAAAAGTTCGTCAGATTCTGGACGGGCCTTTAATTTTGCTAAAGTTTATGATTCTTTGGTGTCGAACTTTCATTTGGATGTGTTGGACCAGATGGAATTTTGGTATAAATGGATGTCTATGATTCGAGCTTGTATGATGTCAGCTGGAATGTCTGTTTTAATAAATGGTAGCCCATCTTCGGAATTTAATCTAGAAAGGGGTTTGAGTCAAGGAGGCCCGTTGGCTCCTATTGTTTTAATTCTAGCGTCGGAAGGTCTTAATAAAGTTTTAGAAAAATCTGGTCAATTCAGGCATGTTTCGGGGAATCAACGTTGGGGAGGATAATGTTATATTGTCGCTCCCTTTTTATGTGGATGGTGTCATAATTACGGGCGAGTAGCATCTGGTTTGAAGCTCAATTTTCTTAAATCGAGTTTATATGGTGTTGCATAGATAGTGATGAGGTTAAGCAGTTCACTTCTTTTTCCAGGTGCAAAGCGAAAATTCTACCGATTATTTATTGGGAGATTCTGGTCGGGAATAAGATATTAAGATGTCATGTTCTAAGAGTTGGGCTCCAATTGTTGAAAATTCAATAAAATGATTATCAAAACGGACAGCAAATTTGTCATCCACTCGGGGAAGATCCACTTTGATTACGTCGGTTCTAGGTTCAGTTGGTGCTTATTACATATCCTTGTTTTGTATGCCATGTAACATTGCAAACATTTTTGAACATATTAGATCTAATTTTTTTGGGAGGTGGCGGTGGAGTAGGTTCGAAAATGCACTGGGTTAGATAGGATCTTATTCTGTAAAGAAGGATTGCGTATTGGAAGTCTAAAGACACTTAATATGGTGCTTCTTCTTAAGTGGATATGGAGATATATTACATTCAAAATTCGATATGGCGCTTTTTTAATTTTCCTTAATGACTACAAACACATAAGGTATATTAGAAAACAAATATACAGAGTTCTCACAAATTCTTTCAACTCACATTAACGAGTTCCATTCTCAACAGATGAATTCATCATATCTATATGTATTGTTGAATAAATTATTTTGGTGTCACATGTCTCTCCTATCTAAATGAGGATTTGGTAGGAAAGGTTTCAGAGTTTCAGATGTTGTAAAATCAAACTATCACTAAAAAATATGAACAAGCTGTTATCAAATTATTCAATTCGAAATCTTCTCAATCTTGTTTCTTATATACAGCCATCAAATTTTACAAACAATTCAGTAGCATTGATCCATTTTATTATAGTTATTATTATCATCATCATCATCCACATACTCAAAATTACAAAGATAAACCAAGATTTACTAGTTTAGCTAGAGTAATACATGAGCTAGCCTGGTATAATGAAAGAGAGTGGATTTAGTGGCGGACCCATAAATGTTTTTTATGGGAGTAGAAATTTTTTAGGTCGATATATTGACTATCGCTACATGTTAGATTTTTTTTCGATTTGAATTGGCCGTACAAGGTCACGTTGTATTAAAAAGATATATCAAACTAAATTTCATGTACATAACATTTAAACAATAATCTAGTAACTAATATACCGGATACTAAACACACTCATGATGTATAATAAATTAGTTATGGGCTAAACTCTTAACATCATGATAGGCTTAAAGCATTATACCATTAACCTCTAGGCAATTATGCTTAAACCATTTAATTATTAACATCACAATTTATGGGCTTGAGTATTTATAATAGATTTTTATATAATTATATTATTTAAATTCTAGTTTTATTTTTCTTTGGGGACGGACAAATTTCATGTCAGTCGGTGTCAAAATTTCCTAGGGGTACGTCAATCAAGATTTCAACGTATGTACTGAAAAAAAAATTCATGCAAGACGGGTGCCACTACAACAGTCTGAGGCTTTAGGGGCGACGTCTGTCGCCCCCTAATAATAGGGCTTTAGGGGCGACAGGACCTTTAGGGACGACAGTCGTCCCTAAAGGTCTTGTCAAATTAGCTTGGTTAATAAAACCCTCTGTGGCCCCTAAAGGTCCACAAGTATTATGTATTATCATCGAAATTGAAGTAATTAATATGTGTGTATGTTTGTATGGATGTTATTGCTATTGCTTAAAGTCGGTTATGTATGTGACGACCTATGACGTTTATGTTCATGAAGCAACACCAATTATTCGAGAAACAAGAGGTTGCCACGAGAGAGAGAATGAAGGACCAAAACAAGACATAGAGGCCGTTTGAAGTTGACAAGAAACGAAGAATCATAGTCATCAGCCAAAAAATGTGGATGCCAATTCTTTGTCCCATTAAACCAACCTTAACGGCCATAAATGTATGACAATGATGTTTACCAGACAATTTTATCTTGAGACATTCACCATTTAAAATGACATTTGTATACCTCCAAATATAAACCCTAAAATGAAGAATCTGTATTATGCTTAAATGTGGACGTCTTTTTAGTTTTTATATAAGATAATGTTTGGCACATGAAATGGTAGTTGGTAAATGACAAAAACTTCGTTTTTTAACATCCCATTCTTGTCGGGAATTTAATCTTAGATATAGATATTTCAGCATACGTGACCATAACGATATGACGTACTAGGAAATATGACCAGTGCACGAATAACTATAAGACAAGTTAAAAGAGAGAAAAGAAAAAAAAAACACTAGAGATATAGTAGTTTTCGTACGTGCAAATATGAAATACACTTTTATTAAATTTGATGACCGTACAAGGTTACACTGTTGTTAACATTACTAGCAAGGGACTCATGTGTTGCAGCAGAGTTAATGATACAGGACAGAAACGTAATTCAAACACTAAAACGATTAAAAGAAGCAACATGTAAGGTGTCTGTTTGTGTGTGTAAGCACATGTGCTTTAAAGGATACAAGGAGACATGATACCATGCTACGTTTTATATACCATATGCAATTTGACCTACATGTCGGTAAAAAAAATGAAAGTTGCGATTTGACTCATTAGCAACTATTATTATACTAATAGTCTTACTCAATATGTTAAAAGTACCAAATCTTGAGAGATTGTCGTGGAGAAGAAATCATAGGAACCTTTATAAGATCAACATTGAGAGGAGGTTAAACTGCTCATATGTAATCAAACTGCAAAGAAGCATACCCATAACTGTTTCCACATGATAAAAGCAATGCAATACAACTGTTAATCAAGCGCACCATAAATTTCTATCAGTAGCATCAGAAAGTGAAATTGGAAGTTAGGTTAATTGAAAATATTTTACATAAGACATCCCAACCTAAGAACTTTAGAGACATGCACATATCGTTTTTTTTTTCTAGAAACATGTCACACCCTCAAATTTCCACTACAAAGTTTATACCGCGTGGCACGTGACATACCAGGATCTCATAGCCATAAGTCATATGAACGACTCTAAATGCCCAAACCATTTAGTTCGTTTTCAAAAACCAAGTGTAGTAACCAATCACAAGTTTTAAGAAAATGCGGAAGCAAAAACAAACAGTTAAGTTAAATAGTTACGCGCAAAACAAACGCGCCCCAAACCAAAGTAAAAGTAAATAATAAAATAGTTTAAGTGTTTAATGTCCCATGACAAACATGATGCATGACCTATGCGTGCTCTGACCTAGCGACCTGCAAAAGCATGCTAGCGTGTGTCAACATAAAGTCGGTGAGTTCACAGTTTAAGTAGCAAGTGTAAAGTTATCAAAGTTATGAAAACCATCAGTTTTAAGCTTGCCAGGGGTAGCTAACTCACTCAATGTAGATAAACATGAGATTATTAGGAACATACGGATGATACAGTAGCACTAGTGTCTATCAACACTAGCAAGAAAATGTGGTCAGAAGTTCATGCCCGTGACCCAAGCACCTCAGGCATGAGGTTGCTGCACAACCTAATGGCACTATCAACTAATAACCCATTCGGCTCTAGCGATTAACCCATAATATTGTAAGGACTTTCAAATGATAGAGGTTTTAGTTCACAAAGGACAGTTAAAGTTGCAAAACTGACAAAAACTCGTTTCACATAAGGAATCGAAAACCCGACCCACATAAGGAGTCAAGCTCAACCGACACAAGTAGTCAAAGCACCCCAAACCCGGGATGTAAAAGTAATCCCAAACTGGACTAGAAAAAGTTTAGTAAAGTGTCTCAAACCCAAGACGCATGCTTTTGAGAAAAGAGTAGTGAAACTCACCTTAGATTGCAAAGATAAATCCAAAATCCACAAGTAATAAGGACGTGCTACCAACTCCCTATTAGATGTGCTACTACGTGAGTATATGTGTATACACGATACACCACATGACTCGTTTTTCCAACACGTTAATTTATGTGAAAACGTTTAAGTGACACCTAATGTAACTACATGCACAAGTAGACCATACGAACCCGTTGGTGAACATTATGTGTAATATCAGTTACACACTTCATTTACATCTCATACAAGCGTACATGCAAGTTCAAGTCATACAAGACTCCAAATAAGCACATATACACCAATGTCATAATCTGCATTTTTAGGACAGATTATGCACTACTAAAACGATTTTATTAAAAATACTTACACAATGAATTAGACTCCCAAAAGTTTACTGAATATTCCTAAGGGTCCAGTCGTCATGCCCATATTTTTTTTCGTGACAAAACCATGTAGAAAAATTATGAAAAATCAATTACTACAGCTAGGTTCTGAAAACATTCACATCTGGTCAATTTACGAAAAAAAAATTCCCAAAACTTGTCTATTCATCCAAAAGGGATGACTCCACTTGGAAAAGACGAGTTATTCTTATATCAACCTACTGACCAAATTTCATGACGTAACTCCTAGTAAAACTCGAGTTATGGTCATTTAAAGTTGAAAGTACGGCATGCTCGTATCGAGAAACAATCAAAACAGATAGTTTAGCCATGTTACAGAGCCTACAAGTCATTACATGCTATCTGTCCAATTTTAAACATGCAATAATCTTAACTATAACAAACCCTAGTCGCATATTATCATTCAAGAACATCCTAAACATGTAATACATCAAGATAATATTATGTAGCAGCCCAAACATGCAAGTTTTATCACAAGTATTAATATCTATTAACCCTAGATGTTTACAAATCATTAATATGCATTAACATGTAAGATATCCAATAATAATCATAAAAGCTCAATGTTTACCATGTTAATCTTTTGTAAAACCCTTGTTTTGATTATTATGAAGTTACATCATAAATGGATAAACCTTTTTATGGTTTTTTATAACATAACAAAGAAGATTAAACACAAGAGATTTGATAACATACCGAAAGCTCTTCGTTCGGGTGATAAGACACCACTAGAGGTCCAAAACTTGATTGATTTTGATTATGGCAGAGGTCATGGGGTATAATATTCGAATGGTGGCTGCTAGGGATGATTAGGGTTGTGATTATGAGAAGTAGGGTGTTAAAAATCGATTTATAATGAGTTTAAGTCGGTTTTCCCGAGCCCAGCCCGGCGAACGACCGTTCGCACGGCCGAATGGTCGTTCGGCCTACCCTGGCCCGTTTCGTTCGGGCTGGTTCAACATATTGCACATTTTCTTTGTCTTAAAAGTTATTTTGGGCCCCACCAAAGCCTAACTTCATGTTTTTAGACCCGAACTATACTATCAGTTCATTGGTTACGAGTTTGGTGACACGTTTGGTTTAATTAACATAATCGCACAACAACTTAAACATAGTTTCACACAAATACGTACTTGCAAGTAATATCAAACAATCTATTCACAATTACATATTATCTCAATTCACCAACGCTTCGGGTCCGGTAATTCCCGAATTACCTCCTTATGCAGTTATTAGCCTAAAACTGTGCAACGTGTGACTCAACTAACTAACCCTAGTTAAGTAAAATGTTGTGAATGTAAGTACAAGTTAACTAGAGTTTGGTCAAAGCATGTCCCTGGAAATGCGGGGTGTGACAAAAACTGAACCGATTGATTCTTACAATCTTTTTAAGATGTATAGGTATATATTTGTAGGGTTAGGATCAAGGGAGAACTCAAGTGAGTTGTGAGAACTAGACAACCCTTATGGACCATTGATCTTGGTGATCCAAAGGTTGAGATCAAAGATGTGACTTTTTTGTCTTTACATGATTAATAAGTATTTTTTTAATATAAATTAGTACTTTAAGGGTATTTGAGTAAAAACCTATGGGAGAGAAAAAAAATAAGATAATATCATTTAATCTTTTATTTTATTTTTTAAAATAAACTTATTATGTCATACACAAAACTTTTTAAAAATATTTATTTTTTTAACTTTATTTCTTTTTATTTTTTATTTCATTATTAAAAAATTCATTTTTTAAAACTTTATTTTATTTTTTAAAATTAATTTAATTATGTCATACACAAAACTTTTTAAAAATATTCATTTTTTTAAACTTTATTTCATTATTAAAAAAATTCATTTTTTAAACTTTATTTTACTTTTTTAATTAATTTACTTTTTTTAAACTTTCATAATTTTTGTATGATTTACACTGGTATGGTTATTTACACCAGTGTAAATCTGGTAAACACAAGTTTTTACAAAATTACACTCGTGTAAAAAACCAAACAAAGATATGATGAGGATGATTTACACTGGTGTAATTATTTGTACTAGTGTAAATCTACCATAATTTACACTGGTGTAATTATTTACACCAGGGTAAATCTGCCATACACAAAATTTCTACAGAAATACACTAGTGTAAAAAAAACAAACTACAAAAGATGATGGTGTGTTTTCTTACATCAAAACGACTATACATTCATATTTACACTGGTGTAAACTGATGTTTACACCATTGTTTTCATACATCAAAACGTCTATACATTCATATTTACGTTGGTGTAAACTGATGTTTACACTAGTGTTTTCTTACAAACATACTACACCATTCATCGTCGTCTCCACAGCATCGGCTCCTTAAACGCAAAACGTCATCTTCTTCGCAACATCATCTCCTGACAAAAACCCCCAAAATTTTCAACATAAAAAAACCTATCTTTTCACCATAACCTCATTAATAATAATAATAATAATAATAATAATAATAATAATAATAATAATAAATGTAATAATAATAATAATAATAACAATAATAATAATAACAATAATAACAAATAATAATAATAATAATAGAAATAATAATAATATATAATAATAACATACCAGTCGTCTTCATCACCACCATCAACCACCACCAACGACCCCTCTCGTCCTGTCGTTTTCATCATCACCACCATCGACCACCACCAACGACACCTCTGCTCCCGTCGTCTTCATCATCACCACCATCGACCACCACTAATGACCCCTCTGCACCCGTCGTCTTCATCATCACCACCATCGACCATCGGGACCCACCACTCCTCAAACCACCATGAACCACCGCCCCAAAACCCCTCCACCGAACCATCGCGAAACCCCTCTGCAAAAACCCTCTCCCAACGTCATCTTCATCATCACCACCATCGATCTGTTTTTCACCATCATCAGATCCACCCCCCTCGTCGTTGAACCATCAACCACCACCAAAACCTGGCTCTGTCGAGCCACTAAACCACCCATTTGAACCACCCCCCAACCAGATATGTTGTTTTTATAAAGAGAGAGTGGGAGAGAGAGAGGTAGAGAGAGAGAGCAGGTGTGTAGGGAGAGAGTGGTGAGAGATTATGATGATTATTATTATTTAAAAGGTAACTTGGGTGGGGGGTGGGGTGTTGTTATTACTAAAATGCCCATAATATTGTTTACAAAAAGACTTTGATACCTCTAATTAAAAAATACAAAAAATTAAAAAAGTGTTGATGTGTCACTTGGTGAATGGTTCAGAGGGGTTCTCTAGTTCTCACAACTCAATGGAGTTTTCATTTGATCCCAATCCTATATTTGTATGTGTAGAAACATTTTTATATATATTTTTTATATAAAATTGTAAGTTTTTTTAGTAAAATGTAGTAATTACTTAAATTTGTTTGATACTCTTCTCAAATGCTTTGTAATATAATATAATATAATATAGATTAATGGTAATTGGAGGTATGTGTACAAGTAGGTTTTGCATGAAGGGTAGAAAGTAAAAAAATTACATGACATTTGGGTATTAAGGATGAGACTTTTCCTATGTTATCTTAAAATTTATGTAAAATGACATTTGTAGACATCTCTGTTCCTTTATAATGTCGTATAGAAGATAGTTGGATTAGAGTTAATTACTCGTTCCATAATATTAAATAATCAACTTAAAGACGAAATAACTTTCCATACAAGCTAAACCTGTATTCTAACTTTATATTCTAGATCTAGGCAATTCCTGCCATGACCGTGATATCTTCATTGTTAGCTCATCGAACCTGTCTTTGGATCACATGGACTAACCCACTGGTAGGTAGGATAACTGGTGGCCAGAACCAATTAACTTAATGGCCTACTGCCTATTAGTTTGAGTTAGTTATACCGTGTGACTGCCAATGCTACCAATGCAGTGCAGTGGTAGAGGCATTGGTGGGCAATGATAGAAGACCCGAGGGATCTCAGGTTCGATTCTTGAGCTAGACGGGTTTTATCAGTAATTTCATTGTCTTGCCTATAGGCGGGTGGGTTACCAGGTTTTCCTCGGAATTGGTCTTTGACAACTCGAGTTAATCTCGGAGTACTCAATTTGTAGAAATGATGCCTCGAGAGTGCTCGGGTTTGATTTATTGGTCGTTAAAAAAAATTATACCATGCGATTCTTGGCACATTTGGACCAACCGATGACAAAAGATTTGAGGGGCACTATTGGCTACCGTTCTTCATAAGTTGCTGGAAACCCAATATATAATTACACTTCCCGTTTATCACTTTCTAGAAGCACAAAAAGTACAATATCATAAGCAAATTGCATTTGATTTATAGATTGAAAGTAATATAAGTTTTGATGATTCTTATCTTATCTTTCATGTTCCATTCATTTGAGGTACAAGTTCATTGTGTTTATCATTTATCACTATCATGGCACTTTAACTATTGATAACACGATGTCTATATTAAAGATAAACTTATAATTAAATAAAATAAAAATATATATTATAAAATGCAAGACAAAGAATAGCAAACAGACGTACTATACCCATGGGGCATGAATGATTATTCGAGTTGAGCACAGTCCAAGGCTTGTTTGTGCTCCAATACATACCATTACCATAACTAGGTAGAGGATTCGAGTGGTGTAAATGTATTTTATGTTTGTCTCTAGCTTAGCGTCTTAGTTATAAGTTTTAGGTAGTTATATAGCCTAAGGGGCATTTTAGTATTTTTGGTTAGAGGGAGAATGAGAGCATCACCATGCGAATGTGGCCTCCATTCGCATGGTGACTATAGGGTGAATGTGGTTCTCCCACAAATACCACACTCTCATTCTCCCACAAGACACTTTGTCTAATATTGTATTGAAAGTCTATCAATTTGTGAATCGAATCAAGGAAATTTTTGTTTAAACTTTGTGCGTTGATTAGCTTATCATTTCCTAGATCTATCAAAATGTGTGTACCTTGTTTCCGCCTCAATTCACATGAAAAACCGGGAATCAATTCTTGTTGAGATAAGAATAACGTTCCTACAAGTGAGAATCAATGGAACTAATTTGAACATGGGGGTATGGCTCATGGTCTGAGAAGTTTATAGCGTAGGGTACAATAGATGGAGCATAGTGTGCAAAAATCATCATTTTTGCTTCAAAATCGATCAAAATCAATGTGTTTAATCCTCAAATGATTAAGAAAGTTGTCAAAACACTTTTGGAGCAAACCCTAATAAAAAACACATGTTTTTAGCCATTAAAACAACCTTAGATTTTGAAAATGTTAGTGTTTCACAAAACACAAAGTTTCAAACTTTCAAAACAAGTTTTTACACTAAAATACTGATTTTCAATCTGAAAAGACATTGTTTTGAATCCGTAATGTTACCAAAACACTCGTGATAAGAGCCAAAGCTCTAATACCACTTGTAGGATCTTTTTCGGGCAACCCGACTATCACGAGCTGGTTCGGCTAGAGTGTGGAATCCTCCCAACAAACACGCACACGAGATATTAAAAAAAACACACACAAATGGTTCATAGCTGTATTCGTATTAAAATAGAGCGCGGGTGTACAATACGGAGCTACAAACACTGAAACCAAGGCACTAGGTGGTGGGGAATGTGTGAAGTGACAGCTCCATGATTAGGGCAATGATTGGTTGTATTTATACCTTCCACAAGTCGGTCCAGGCCCAAAGGGCGACTAGCAGCTTCGTCAAGCGACTATGAATCATAGTCGCCTGATAAACACACGAGTATGCCCATACTCGCCCAAAAACCACACGACTAGCAAAAACCGATCATACTCGCCTATCAGTTCCCCAACACCATAAAACGTACAAATTACATATAAACGACCAGAAAACAACATACGAACACCTATACTAGGCTAGGGACACCTAGAATACATGTACTAGCATTTGGTTTTTCGTTTTGAGTTTTGACTATAGTTGGTGGTTTAACTTTTGAAGATGATGAATATTTATAAATTAAGTACTGCTGCACAATTACTGTTAATGTTGTATTTCATGGTCTTTTGTTTTGCTATGGTTATGCTTATCAGTTTTTTGTATATACCTATTATATTATGATAGTGCAAGAAATTGTTAAATCATTCCAAACATGTTATTAAATATTGGACGCGGAAGTGTTAAGTCATCGAAAGTCAAATTTATATGTATGTAATTGAAACAGCTATGAATCTTTTTAAACAAATACAAGAAATTGTTAATTTATTTTTGGGTTACTTATGAACCTATATGAAAACAATACTAAGGATGTTGGTTTCTTTTAAAACAACCATATCATATATTCACTTATGGAAAAAAAAATTATGCACACGTTAATAGTTTAATTGTTTACGACAAACAATTATTGTTTTTTAAGACTTTTAGCCCATTTTGTTTTCCACATATGAATCCTTTGTTTAAAACTATAAACTTTTATATATTGGTTTTTTAAACTATTATACAATCTTTATAAAAATTCTCTTTCATTTGACTTGAGGATTTATCATGTATACACATAGGACTCAAACCTAGTATTATATTATAACGATATTAATAAAAACTAAATAGATATTAATAAAAACTAAATATTTAGTTTCAACTGTAACAACTATTTATTGAACACTCATTCCATATGCACAAATAGCTACATAACGGATCCTGTGGATCTTTATGGATGCAATAACATCCATTTGCAAATGTGCATAATCAAAAGTATTTTTACGGTTCTTCATAAGCATTTTGTTTTTATTTAATACTTATTATATATACAAAAACGCGATCTTTGTCCTATAGAGCATCGAGCTATCCTTTTTATCCACTCCGACCTGCAAATAGACATATTAGATCAGATAACGTATTAGTACAAAAAAAAAAAATCGTACATGTCCACATATCTTAAATCTAAGCGTCAAAAGTTTAAACCAACATCTTTTAATTAGATCCGCTACCAAAAATGACAATCAACACTTGGGCGTGCCAAAACACTACTACACAAAGCAGTATTTATACGAAAGAAATAAACGGTAGCAAAATGTCATTTGGTTGTAGTGACATGTTTTGAAAGACTAAAGACGATGAATGCATAAACTAAATAAACGAAATAGTAAAAGTTCATCGATTACAACCATTGGAAAACAAAACTTACCTAATAACCTCGATTTTGTTTCGTCATACAGGTACGTTGTTGGTCCTAGTAATAGAGTGATCCTAAAATCAGGAAAACAATAATCTATAAGTGACCTAAAAAACCTTCAGCTTTTGTTATGGATTGTAGCAATATTGTCTTACCCTGCCACCAATTTCCTCGTGAAGCACGCCCATCATCTTCTCCATCTTTGGTGTATTGCTGCAATTGCAAACAGTTTTAAGTGTTTGTGACTGATGAAAATTACAACTCTTTCTATAAACACTACCTAATATGAATATTTGTCCTTTTCCCATATTGACACGCCACTAATTGACACTTATTAGGGTTTTCTTTGTTACAATGCAAAGGTATATTAGACTTTCAACAACACATATATAAAATGTATGATTGCATTGATGATCACTTACAGTTGAGTGTCCAGGGGTGTTCTTGGTAATACTAGGATTAGTGTAGATATCTTGACCACCATAGTATATTGATGAGCTCAGATGACATGGTTGCGATGTTTCCTGCTGATAAAACGGACTCGTATCCGCCTTTGGATTTCGATTCTTCTCTTCATTATCCGCAGAATCTGGAGGGAAAAAAATTATGTATGTTGTTAGAGATCAGCTGAAAACAAAACGATGGATTACCTTTTATGAGAGCTTGAAATAAAATGTGGTTAACCCGACAGGTTATGTAGTTGGTTCACGGTCTGACTTGCTCAACAAATAGGCACGCTGACTATTAGAGTTAGCAAAAAGGCGTTCGAATTTTTTTTCATTAGAAAAGTAGGCAAATTAAAAAAGTACCTATCAGAAATTGCCACGTAAGCGAAACATGCTAAGTTGTTGGCACGAAAAACAATAAATCGTATAATGTGACCACAAAATAACCAATCATTAATTACATGACTAAGTGTCGTCACTATTTTAGCCGGCGGGCAAAGGAGCCGCCGCTGAAAAAGAGGGAGCTTCTTTTGTGTCAGCTAAGATAGTGCCGACTCATTCAATCCAATGGCTAAACTTTTGCTAACATTTACGCGTGTGACTATTTGATTTGTGGACCCCCTCTTTTTTCTGTGTCGGCTAAGAAAAAGCCGACTCCTTTAGCCGGTTGGCTATAATTTAGCCCCCTCTTTTTCATTGTCGGCAAAGATGGAGCCGATCCTTTAGTCCGCCAACATTTTTTTTAACAGCTCTCGACCAGGACTATACAAGGCCAAGCTCGATTGACGCGGGATTCGAACCTGATCGAGTACTCCAAGGTGGGAACCTCCTGAGGAATAAACCCCCCTGCCTTCACCACTAGGCTGTGGATTCAGTGATTATTGTTTTGTGGAGTCACTGTACTTTTTATTGTTTTTAGTGTTGACAAGTTTGCTTGATTATCTCTAATTGATTTCTTTTTGGATTGCCTAACTGAAAAAATTCTAACGCCTATATTTTGTTAAAAGTAAGGAAAAAGGCATACTTTTTAAGCCGTGCGGGCAATTCAGTTGTATCATTTTTTCATTAGTATGTATGTAACAAATAATTTATCAACGCATAAAGACATGTAAACAAATTAAAGTATATTCTTGATTGAACCGTTGAACGTCAACTAAGAGTATAATCGATAGATTGTAAAGGTTCTTTTTTTATCTAGTAAAGTAATCAACACATATTCGGTAGCAACTTATTAGTTATTACATATGATACACTGGTGCGCAAGCAGGATGATTTATAAGTAATAACAAACGAATTTTAATCCACTTTTTAAGATCATGAGAAACACTTGGCTTCTTGAGAACTGAGAGAACCATTTAAAACAACACATTTCTTTAAGACAAACTTTTTTATTTCATTTATACATATGTGTATATTATCAATTTATGATTATATATGTGAATATTGTTACACATAGGGATGGTAATGAGTCGGGTTTGGGACGGTTTAGGTAATCCCAGCACCATACCCGATTAGGTATGCTTGTCCAAACCCGGCCCAAAACCCGTCGGGTTTGTGTCGGGTACGTAATTTACCCATCGGGTATCGGGTATACCCCCGGGTTTCGGGTAAACCCATTAATTTTTAAACTTACTCATTGAGTATATCCGACCAAAAACCCGAGTGGCATCTATTAGGTAACTATTAACCAATTGCATTTACCATTATTTAATATATATGTAAATGATTACAATGTATAAATATAAAATACTTAAATCATATAAAAACAATCAAACACATAGATAACAAATAGTATACACTAACTTTTTGGTAATTTTATCACAAGATGACAATGTAGATGGACAATTAGATATATTATGCATACATATTTAAAAAGATATATTAGAAATTATATTGGGTATCTAATCGGGTAAACGGGTATACTTTATTGGGTAATCGAGTCGGGTAAACGGGTATATCATCAAATCCCAAACCGGCGAAAAAAATAAAAACTGATCCCATACCCGATTACTCAACCCCAGACCCGTCCCAAATATGTCGGATTTCGGGTTTACCATCGAGTTCGGGTTTGATTGCCATCCCTAGTTACACATATGTGTATGATACTTATTTTTTCAAATTTAAAACACATATCCACATAGGCACGTTAGGAAAAGATGATGTGCTTACTCATAATCTTTCTTTCTATACACATGTAATCATTTCTACATGTTTGCATATATATATATATATATTATATATATATATATAATATATATATATGTATGTACATCACAAAACATGTATATACAAATATGTACAATAATATTTTTTTGTAGTTTTAGACACATATCTGCATATGTATAAACGCAAAAAAAAAAAAATTTGCAGCAAAGGTGCGATTTAGTACACAAAAAAAGTTAGTCTTAAAGAAATGTATGATCTAAAATGGTTCTCGTAGTTTTCAATTATGCTAGTATTATTAAATGATCCAAATATATAACTGAAAAAAATATAATTTACTATAAGTTAAAGCAGTTAACATATAACTCAAGATTGACTATAATATATCCACACTAACCTAATTAGTTTTTCCCTCTCTATTGCAAAAAGTTCCTTTTGAACTTAAAACCTCAAAAACTTTAGAGAGAACAAAAATAAGATGCACTACTTTAATATAAAAGTCGACAACGACAATAATAGCAATAATAACGAAGACGACAACAACAAACAATAAGAATAAGAATAACAACAACAATTTGCGTATAAGCTCAAAACTGAAAAATAAAAGTAAAAGGTATTCTTACATATCATTGAATCTTGTCTCGTTGCAGAATCATACTTCTTCTCGGTCTCTTGAGATTTAATATAGTCCTTTATATAAGCCTGTAAGGATATGAACATATAGAAAGACTAGGTTAGAGACCCGTGTTAACACACGGTACGTGCCTAAGTCAAAAGAAGAAATTCTATAAAGATTATAATATACAAGTTTTATTTATTGAAAGTTACGTAGTACAATTTGTATGAATTTTGGTTGCATACAAAATATAATGTTATCCAATAATGGAAATATGAATAAAAAATGTTTAATTA
Source organism: Ambrosia x helenae (assembly GCA_030844895.1). Taxonomy (NCBI): domain Eukaryota; kingdom Viridiplantae; phylum Streptophyta; class Magnoliopsida; order Asterales; family Asteraceae; genus Ambrosia; species Ambrosia x helenae. The sequence goes on from JAUTDX010001185.1 coordinate 57,890, forward strand.
GACGTGATTTAAAAACAAACAATGAAATTGATAATAACATACTTATTGTAAGGTAATTCAAATGAACATTAATATTCAAAGTAATTAAATAAAGTTTATCAAAACATCAAAATAAAAATTTATTAGAAAAACAATTTAAACGATTTATGACAGTTTTCATACAAAAGTAAAATGAAAACACTCTATAAATTTTATAGTATACAAGTTGTTTTAATTTTTTGAAAGTTAGGTAATACAATTCGTATGAACTTTGATTGAATGAAAAAATCATCAAAAAGTTTTAATGTCACGAAATAACGGATGTTTTACCAAAAAAATTAAAAATAAATAAATAAAAATTATAAAAATCTCACTATTTCCCTAGTTGATTTAGTTTGAAGTAAATAATGGTAAGATTCGATGCACCTTACCAATAAAAACCACAAATATATTTTCAACAATGACATGCGTTGTCTTGATGTGGAAACTTGAAATAAATGCTAGATAAAAAGTAGAAATGCTTGATAATAACAAATATTGTTTTTTTGTTGATCTATAACTATAGTGATAACATTAGTTTAGGTTTATAACATTTTATTCTGAGTTTCACCAAATAACAAAAATTCTATTATGCTTTGACTAGTTATAACCTCTAGTTTTGCCACTTTGGTTGATAGTAGGGGTAAATTTTTTTTCAAATACTGGTGCTATATCCAGTGGCGAATCTTGATCCGAAATTTTGGGGGGTCGGAAGTCACCGGGAGGTGGAAATCACTAGTTTTGGGGGGTCGAAACCTTATATACCATAAAATTTCTACATGAATACAATATAATCGGAACTTCTGAACGAAAATTAGAGGGGGTCGGCCGCCCCTTAAAAGGATCGCCCCTGGCTATATCAAACGGATAATATTGTTACTATATAAAACTGATATCGGCTAAATATTAATGAATATCATTGGTACCGGTATCAATATTTGTTTGTCATGTTTTCGGTTTTGGCTTTTTCATTCATACAAAACCAACAAAATCGGTACGATATTCAATTTACGACTTCCAATCATTTTTAGTTTAGACATTTTCAATGATACCAATAAAAACGGATACATAACCGAAGAAATCACTACGGTATTCAATTATACTTTTATTCGTTTTCAGTTCCGTTATTTTTCGGTACCGATCTTATCTTTAACAGTAAACAAACAATTAAAATTCTTAAAACATATCCTAAGTTTTTTTTTCTTTTGAGAGTAGTGTTTCAGCGGTAAATCCCGTGTTGCAAAGCGATCACTGCCCAGGATCGAATCCCATAGGAACCACACGGGTTTCTCCTTTCAAACCCAACGGTTATTTTTTCGATGGAACGTGAGAATCGAACCTGAGACCGAATCCTAAGTTACGAAAATCAGCAACCAATAGTCCAAAACCTTAATTTCAACTTCAAATCATCGTGTAAACTTTCAATTAAAGTTCGAGTTAAGTTAATCTATTTCGAGTATTTATTAAAATTCAAATAGTAGCTATATCTTCTAAACTAAGTAATTTCTCAATCCAAATTCACATTCAATCAACTTTTTTCTGCAGTTGACCACAACCCAAATCAGAACAACAAATTCCGAGCACTGTAAACTCTTTTACCGCGAAAACGAAGACCCGGAGCGAAAAAATCGATAAATCGAAACAAAGAAAGCAAAAATGAAGGGTACCTTTGATGGAGGGGGGAAAATAGAATTAAAAAGACCAGTGGAAGATGAAGCTGATGATTCATTTGATCCAAATAGGTCATTTGTAAAGGAAGAAGAAGAAGTTGCTTGGTTTTTGGACTCCATTGTTTATGAAAAAGCAAAGGAAGAAGATGAAGCAGAAGAAACAGAGAAAGAAGATGCAGAACACGTGAAAGGAGGGCGGGGAACTACAACCGTTGGCTTCTGTTGGAGTTTTATAAGCCTCATCGTGTACAAGTTTTGAAGCTAATTGTACAAGTGTGCTTTTTTTAAATTTGTATTATTTTATAATTTATGACTAGTATTAAGCGCCCATGTTATGGCGTTGGCGTATAACTGTGGTAAGTAGTACCAATGTTATGCCACCGTTGGTGACTGCTAAAATCGTAAAAGCCTGTGAAGTAAATGAAATAAAAAAAACGAAAAAAATAACATTGAATGGAAAGTAGATCCAAAATGTTAAACAATGCACGTCCGTTGGGAATAAATTCAAACAACATAAATTATAGAAAAGAATAACTAAGTCGGTCTAGCACCTGTGCGTTGCCATAGAGTTGTTAAAGTGGAAAAAAAATAAACGTAAAAACATTGAACCATACACGCATGGTTTGCGGTGTGTTAATTCGCAAAAATTTGAACGAAACGTAAAACAAAATAATTGTAAAAGATGAAAGTATATGGACCAAAGTTGAAAGTTAAAAAATAGTGTGATTAAATTGTAAAAGATGAAAAGTATTAGGGTTAAAAGTAAAAAAGAGAAAAAATAAAATAGATAAAAACAAAGCATAATAGTACAACCCGCCAAGCATAAAAGAACACATGTCATTTGGGCTGGCAATTTCAAACATGAACATGATATGATACCGACACGAACCTACATGATTTTAATAGGTATAGGTATGACCTTAACAGGTTTCGTGTCCAAAACAGGTAGACACGAAATATACCTGTTAATTTTTGTGTCTAAACAGATTAAATACTTGTTTACCTGTTTAGTACCCGTTAAGACATGTTAAGAATTTTTTTTTTTTTTTTAAAATAAATGTTGTGGGGGTGGAGTTATACGTTTTTACTAAGTGGAATTCTACTTTTTTAATGTTTGATGGTACCCTTTAACGTGTTGGATTTGGAAAACATGTTCGTGTATTAACGTATTAACCGGTATAAACAGATATTATCATGTCTTATCTTATTAACTTGGTATAAACTGGTATTATTGTGTCTTATCGTGTTAACTAGGTATAAACAAGTTCGTGTTCGGGCTTGGAAAGAATGATACGATAAGTTATTATATCGTGTTCGTGCTTACATGTTTCGTGTTTCGTGTCCGCGTCTTAATAGGTCAGGTATACAGGATTTTGCCAGCCCTACATGTTCGTGCTCGTGCCTACACGAGGTACAACGCCGCTATAAAAAAACATGTTGAACATTAATACTATATAAATTATAATATGTCAATAAAATTTGCTCATATATTTTCATTAAGATCAGAGGGAGTGGGGCGGTAGAGGAGGGGCGGGAAGCCTTTCCCGGGCGGGAAGCCTTTCCCGGGCGGGAACACCGCCCCCTAGGGGCGGGAGAGGAGGGGCGGGAAGTTGTTGCCGGGCGGGAGGGGGAGAGGGATGGTGAGGTGGCATCTTTTCATTGGCTGATTTTTTTTTTTCTTTTTTTTATTTAACTTTAACACAATATAATATTATTCCTTTCACCCCTCTTTCCCCCCCTTCCACTCCCCATAATTTTTTTCCCCTTCACATGGGTCTCACAAATGCCACATGACGCTTCACCCCTCTTTCTTTCCCGCCCCTCCACTCCCTCTAGTCTAACATGGAGTAGAGAAATAAAAGAATGTTGCAGGCTTTGAATAAAAAGGCAAATTATTTTAACAAAGAAACTTAATTACAGGACTTGCCACAAACAAATGTTTGTAAATTATGACTGTCACTGAAACTACTCATTAAGTTTGAAAACATATAGGATAATATGCTATATATATAGGATAATATGCTATAATCATGTATTAACAATTGTTACTATAGTTTATCAAATTATGGATAATAAAGTTATACACATCCAACAACCTTTTTTTTTTGTTATAACAACCATAAGAAGCTTGTTTGCTATGAACCGACATTTATGGTATCACTCACTTGCATTATTTAGTCATTAGTTGGAAATTGGAATTAGTTAGTTGAGTTGTTTTTTATTAGAAAGTAATGGAAGGATTGTAATTTCATATATATCATTTCAAATTAAGAAAAATGATATTCCATGAAACCATGCTCGATCAAAGAGAACTATATATTACTAGTTGAAAAGTTGTATTTAAAAAACATATATGATATGCTACAAGTTTAAAAGTAGTTATACCAATATTCTAAACTCTAATATATTTAATATGATTGTACGTTTCTTTCTATTTATACAATATTATTTAACAAAATTCATGTCTATATTTTCATTTTATCATGTCTTATTTCAAGGAAGGTGTCTTTAGCGGTATTATCATGCCCTGATAATAATATAATATACTTTTATAATCATCATATGTGAGACATATATTTATCTTTATCATATCTTTATTGCATTCTTGCTAAGGTTTGTCATATGCTTAGCATGTTCATGCGAAGCATGTATCATTTCACACCTCATGATATCACATGATTTACCTATCATCTTTACCGCATCTATTTGTAATCTTTATTCCTCCTATCACATGAATCCACTTATCTATAATACATTATAAAGGAGGAGTGATGTACCATATTGGAATTTTGACATGGGTATAAGTTTTGTAGCTACATGTACAACTTAATAAAGCTTAATTGATAGGGGTAAATTAGTCACCAAGAGGAACATTAAGACACTTACAAGGTTATTTACGTAATTTTATATTTTGTTTTTAGCCAAGAAGTAAAATGTGATTCCCTTCCTACCCCTCACCTTTCACCTTCCTTTCATCTTCTTGAAACTGTCCGTCAGAGCAATAACAAACTATAATGAGAATTAAATTCTCAAACGATTCTAATCCCTTGTGTTTATTATCGATAATGCTTCCATTGTTCATGTCAGTGCTTGTTAATAGGTATTTAAAGATCAGCTCCATTATATTTTTTATGATTTTTTGTTCTTTTTGTTTTTATAAATGCATATATTTTGCCGATAATTGTCTGTGTAAGCATTGTATAAGAATTATGATTTGATTTCAAATAGAAGGTTAGGGTTTGTTTCAATGGATGGTATTGACCTCAATGTTTTCACTAACCGTACAGATTAGTTGGAAGAATATGATCTTTTTGGAAGTGGAGGTGCTATGGAACTTGAATTTGATATGGATAACTTGAATTTGGGTATTTCAAAGGTGAGATTGGGTGATGGGGTGGTTTGTAAAGAGCTTGCCCGTTACAGTATTGCAAATCATGCTGATGGAGAGCATCCTTCAAGAACTTTACTTGTGCTTAATATCAATAGTAATGTTCAGGATTCAAAGCTTAGAGCTTTGTTTGAGGTAGTTAACTATAACCCCATCTTGTTGAATCGATTAATATTTTAGTTTTTTCTTATGAAGTGTGTATGAATGTTTTGATTTGTTTAATGTTTATCTTTGTATTTGCATTGTTGTCATTTGATAATCTTGAGGTTGTTTTTCTATATGTGATTCCTAGGAGTAACAATGGTGAATCTTGGGTACTATCGGTATTGACTTATTCTAATGGTGTGTATCTGAAATAGATACTCAATCAAGACCAAGATCTCCTGGTCTACTTGCTTTTAGTGCTGACATGGAAAACTCCTAACTAATCACAAAATACAATTATGCAAGGCGAGATGTCTGGTGTAGGAGGCAATGGAAATTAATTTGTTTGAAAAAACGATATGGGTCGAGTCGAGTAGTGACAAAATGTGATGAATAGAAATCTAATGCATTCTAATAGATGATTTTGGATTCAGTATGATAATACATGTTATCTAAAAGAAACTTTAGATACACTCTACTCTGTATTCTATATTTGGGAGGAACCCTAAATATCTTGCTAAAGGAAACTGCTTGCAGGAGCTCACATTCATGGTTGTAGACTACATCTGGTGGGTATGTTTTTTTCATCTACAAATTTAGACCCGTTTATTTCCGATTCGTCTATAAAATACTAAATTACGACTTATTAAGTTTTTAATTTGCGATTTCTGTTTGATATTAGGTTAGATGCATACATGATTATTATTTGGTGAAGGGGGATTTGAAGGATTCTCTTCATGCATTTCAAGGTTAACGAAAAGTCTCATATAATAGTGTTGGTAAGATTTCTTTGCAAACACTTTATTTCTAGATAAAGGACACCACGATTACTAGAACTTGGCAGCAGAAGATCGCAACAGCTTCTGTACGTGAACATCATATCTTATTCATCTTTAGCCGACAAATGGCTTACTTTCACGACTGCATCTCAACCCCATTTCTTGTCTAGATGCTCCACGCTGACTTTTGACGACAGGGTCCACATTTTCTGAGAAATGAGAATTGGCATGTAGCCTTAAACATATTCTAAGAATACAAAAAAATGAGTCTTGCATGCTGCCATTGGCTCAAAGACTTCTTTGTGATCATTTTACATGTTCATGCTCTATTCTGATTGGTAATTATCTAATTGATTATTTAAATTATTCAGGTCACGAGGGATCATGCATTGCCAACTTGGAACCTTGATGAAACCTCTGCTAATATACATAGCTACTTTAGATCCGGATATCCCAAAGGTGAGAATAATATTGTTTCTTTACTTTGAAGAAACCTATTATTATTGACAAGCTTCCTTTTTGTCTATTTGGTTTCATGATACAAGGTATACTTAAGTAGACTCTAACACTAAAGATTAGTTAGAATATTACGAACATCCGATATTTTCCTTTCGCTTCAGTCGGGGGACATGCGAATCTTATTTTAAACGTGGTGCTGAAGTGTTATGGTAAGTCCTCATTAAATTTTGTACACGATGGGTTAGTAATCAATCAAATTGGTTTCAGGATAAGTCAATAGGCTTGTGTGATTGCCACATTCGTGTTTTTATGGGGAAGTAGAAGAAATAGATGATGACGGGTCCTCGAAAGAAGGTGTAACGCCAAACGAAGTTGAGTAATTTGGGTTTGTTGGCATGAATAAGTATTTTGGAGTTGCTTTGTCATTTTGAACAAGGCTTCATACTGAATTGTCTTTTAACCAAGTTAATAACTATGGTTTTGTAGTTGGGCAGACAATGATGAGGGCAATGTCGAAGAAAGTTGAAAAGCATGTAAGAGCATTGAAGAAAATCGTGTCTTTGTCCCCTTGGCTCATTGGCACCGGAAGCTGTTCGGTTCCTGACCAGAGTCAAAGGGGCAGGGGTTAGTTTTTAGTAGACTAGGTTTTGCTATCCAGGAAGGGATCTTGCCCGTCTGGACACTATCTTAATGTAATTTGCCAGTTATGAAATAAAATTATTTTCTACATGAAAAAAATATATTAAAAATAAAATTCCACCAGAAAAAAAAGAAAAAATTGTCAGTATACTAAAAAATATTCCTATCAAGAATGATCTAGGAAAAAGTGAGATTCTATTTATGAAAAAAAAAAACAGACATTGATATAGAGCTAATTCCAATAGACTTATTGGGGGGGGGGGGGTCCCATTGGCGTGCATCGAGTAGGAATTGAACCTACGAATTAGAAGATCAGCTTGCAGAATCTTCCGTATGAAACTGTCTGACACGCGTGGTCTCGAACTCTCGACAACCTTCCATGATGAACAGAGAGGAACCCGATGAGGGAAGTGGGACCTCCTTGTAAAGCTTGTTGGAAAACCCGTTGTCGCTCTTCTTCATATGAATCATGAATTGTCTTGTTGTGACTCATGAATCAGATATATTCGTTTTTTGAAAGAACTGTTTAAGGAAAAAGCAATCCCTCACCACTACCAGGAGCACAAAAAGAAGTGTCCAAAAATGACAAGATATGATCTATCTGAATCTAAAGTCTCAATTTCAACAATTAAAAAATGAAAATCCCCGAAGGAGACGGGTGTAAATGAAATTTCAATCAAAGGCGCTACGACCACAAATCATGATGTGAAGTTTTGTAATGATTTATGTATGTATAATATCGTCTACCATCTCTTACATTGTTTTCATGGTGTACTTTTTTTTTCTTTATACTCAGTTGCTGTTCGTGAATTGATATATTAGTTGTTTAAGCAACCTGGTTTTAAAAATAAATTACGTGAAATCCGCCGTGCAACGTGCGACAAGAAAAAACATAAGCATCCACAGCACGTGTGTAAAAAAAAGTAATTAGCTACCCGCAGCAACGCGCGGGCAATCCCACTAGTACATTATAAAGGAGGAGTTATGGCTAGCATAGTCATTTTCACCTCCATACAACTTAACAAGCAACATGCACAAGTTATTTATGCTTATATAATGAGGGTATAATTGGAACTTTGTGGAACATTAAGAAACTTAGAAGGGTATAATAGGAAATTTGCATTCACATTTTTTAACACATTCACATTTTAGTTAAAATTATAAAATTGTTCAGTTAATGCCCTTTAATCCATTTGCTCCTAAACTGACCTGCTGATATTCATGAACTCATGAATGGGAGTCATAATTGAGGGCATTCACTCTCACCATCAATGTGACTCTTATGCTTCATCTTCTCATCCTCAAATCAAACAAGAAGTAAGCCATATAAATGGCACTAAACCAAATGGTCATCGACCAATGTGATAAATCTGATTATAGAGATAATATTCAATGTATGTTTTTTTTAATTTCCTTTCTTAATTTCCTTTCTTGTATGTTTTTTTTAATAATCTTTTTAATCTTTTTTTATTTTATGACCGGTTGTCGTTTCCGTCCGCCTTTTTAGCTTCGACCATCCGACCGGTCATTGCAAAACGCCAACACCCGTGTTGTGGCCCGATTTGGATATGCTTCCACAGGGATGGCTTACAGATCCTGGTGAGTTTTTGTTCTTGTGATCTTACAACGTTCTTGCGTTTATCGCCATTCTGATTGTCTTTCCTACAAATCGCAGGCCTCAATTGCTAAAGAAAAACAAATGATTGTCTTTCATTTTGTTTAAGGTAATAACAAATTCTGATGTTTTGCTTAAAAATCCGTTGTGGTCTGTTCTGTGCATTGTTTCATTGTGTTTAAATTATGTCTACAAGGTGCTCGATGAAATGTCTTGTGTGAAAACTGTAACGGAATGCTACAAAATGAAAGTTATATGATAATGTGTGTTGTCTTTGTTAATTCCTCAAGCGTTTTAGATTATCGATGAAGAACATTAGGGTACAAAAATATTGAGTCAATTTATTGCCAATAAACGCGCCACTTGCGGGCTTTCTGAAAATTCTTGATGGAAATGGAGTTTTGCGAATTCTCCCCGGAACTGGAAGATCATTTCGAGATCTTCGAACATATTAGGGGGTTCCACTTTTTATTATTAGTTTTCTTTTAGGCAAATAATTGTTATTCGAACAACCAGTTAGCCATTTAGGTGATTTCACTTTGTAAATTTGTTTATTTTTTTAATCTAGATTGACTTTTGTGAATTTTATCATACTTAGGTAACTATTGAAGACCATCCACACTTGTCTGGGAAACATGCATCTGTACATCCTTGCAAACATGCAGTGATGAAGAAACTAATTGAACCCTTAATAGCTGCAGGACTTGAACGACAAGTTGATAAGTAATTTTCTTCCATCTTAGAATAATTATGAATGTAACAATAACTTAATATTCTAAATTTTGGAGGTAAATGGACTATCACCAAAAAAACTATATGAGTTAAAATTTAGATGGTGTTTGTGATTTTACGTTAGATACTTGGATGACTATTAGGTGGCGATTTCGACCCATTTACCTTAAGTTCGTTGATTTGGATGTTAGATCTCTTAGTATGCCAAATAAGTAGAAACCATAATTAAGATCTTGTGGCTAAAAAGAAATGGGTCAAAGTGTATTGGTTTGATTGGCATTGAAAATTAACAAATGTTAGATACGCAAATTTAGCCAGCGCAGCTAGGAATCAACTTGGTACAGAAACTTTCGTAAAGTACATTGAGGACTACAAGCAAACTAAAAAAATGGCAACAGAGGTAAAAGTGCTTAGCTCGCAGATAAAAGCGCGGGCTAATCTTTAGCCGAGCTTTTACGTTTGGTACTTTTATTTCATTTATTTTGTCGGCTGAGGCTTAGATGCCTTAGCTGGTGAGTGTTTATTTGACTTTGCCAGATTGGTTAATTTTAGATGTCTATTTTTTCAAAATGTTTAAAAGCTATGTCTATTTTGTTAAAAAGGGAATCAACATGTCTACTTTTATGATTCTCCTGAGTTACTAAAGAAATGATGATTTGTGTATCAAGAAAGGTTGATTAAAAGTTTTTATGGATATATTTCTTGTTGATCTGTCAGTTCAGTCACTTTTTAGTTCTTGCGAAGGAATAAACGAACCGGCTTTATAGATGGGAGATTATAAATGATTCTTGATTCGCTCCGCTTGTGCTTCTCCTTGCGTCTTGCACCAAATAGGTTCTTTGCAAGTGAAGAAGAAAAAATAAGTTGTGATAGAATTGTTACAGAATAGGCAGCTATAGAATCAGCTACGAAATGCCTTAAAAATATAGCTAAAGCGAATTGTTGCTTTCTTTCAAGTCAATCTTGAAATGTTATTCCTTTTTTGGTGTGGAATTAGTTACCGAATCAATCTGATTTGAAACAGCATACGCGTGTTTGGAGTGTGTGTGGAATCGATGTAATGTTCTTATGACGAGAGAGGGAATAGTGTGCCGACGATACTTCTAATGATGCAAAAGCGTTTATACGCAGGAGGGGGCCTTCAAGTAATACTTGATTTATAGCTTTAACTTATTTTAATCATTTAATGTTAATTTAGTTATATGTGTATTGGTTACAGGCAGAAGGAATACTTAGAATAAATGCAGAAAACTGTCAAGAGGAAGATGTTAGGAAGCAGCTTAATAAAGGTTTTGTTCCCCGTGGGATAGATGTTCATTGTTTACCCGGATTGATTAAGGTAGTAAGGTACTTTAATAATATTTGGTTATTTATTTTAATTAGTAGACAATAAAAATGATTTATGTTTGTAATTATAGGCATGGTTTAGAGAACTACCCACGGGTTTTCTTGATTCGTTAACACCCGAGCAAGTAGTGCATTGCACCACAGAAGAAGAATGCACAACTCTTGTGAAATCCCTTCCTCAAACAGAGGTTGCGCTTCTTGATTGGGCAATTAATTTGATGGCAGATGTCGTAAAACATGAACCACAAAACAAAATGAACACGCGCAACATTGCTATGGTTTTTGCCCCGAACATGACTCAGGTCCGCTTGATTTATTTCTTTTAATTTTTTTTATTTATTTATTTTAAAAAAAAAAGAAATAAAAAAGAAATTATCTCAAGACTCGAATTGTGTAAATGCAGATGGCATATCCTTTGACTGCATTGATTCATGCAGTTCAAGTGATGAACTTTCTCAAAACACTTGTAATCAAAACCTTATGAGGAAGAGAAGAATCGTTTCAAATGATTTCCTATGTATCATAAATATCTTAAAGGTAATCTTCTTAGGTTGTATGCAGAAGGAGACTCACCGTAGGCTTTAAACTCGATGGAATGCGTCTTGATTAGGTTTAGGCTTTTAAAATCCTCAAATTATTTAGTCATACGAAATTATATAATTTAATCTAACATATGCATTTCTAATGTATCTATTTGTGTATATGCAGATATTGCTGGTGGATGTGGTAAAGGATTACAAACGGGCAGGTTGACCAACCCAGTTTGCCATGTATCTAAAGAATAAGTGTCGTGCTAACCGGTAAAACTTTTGCGAAAGCATACACAATTCATTATTTTTGATATAGTTAAAATGTAGTCGCCAACTTAGTAAAATTATCAGCATCGAAATCGGTCTGGTTAGAAGTCATCATGGGCAGGTTGGACAACAAGTTAGGATGGCCTCGGTTCGGAATGGGCACTTTTTTGGTTAGTGTTAAAGCAAGTTTTGGATGAGCTTGAGTATTGCTAACTCTCAAGCTTCTGAGATTGTTACTATTTTTTTTTTACTTTTTTATAATCATACGTGCAATAATATTTTGTAATTATGATATGGTTCTAGCTTATGCCGTCGTTGCCTCATACTTCACGTCCACATATCGAATCACCCACAAATGCTATACACATACCTCAAACTCCAACAACAATTACAAGGCAAAAAAAAAAAAACGCACCCGCTGCAACGCGCGGGCATTCCCACTAGTATCTCATATGTGACTCCACTTATTCCACACATGTGACTTATCTTTGTACTTAATTAGAATTCCAACAACCTATTATTTATTTCCTTATTATGTAATTCTAATACATGTTATGTATTCCCTGTGGAATATCATGTAATTGTTTTGTCAACATCTTAGATATATAATTAAATCTGTGATTTTAGTGGCATAAAACGCATTTCATATGTCGGCTGAATTATGTCTGGAAATTCCAAATTTAAGTAAGTGATACTCACTTGATTTTTTTTTGAAAGGCGTAGATCAGCTGGGAAATCCTTGTGTGAAATCCTGATCCTACCCGAGTTCGAGCCCGACCAACAGCCGTTTGATACCCTGCCCGTAGGACTTATTAGGGCCGGTTTGCTGGAGCTGCGAGTCGAACCGGGGAAACCCCAGGCGGGAACCCCACATAATGTGGGTAAACCCTCCCCCCTCAGAATCGAACCCACAACCCTTAGGTTATGTTTCCAAATCCTCATTGAGGTGGCCAACTGGGCTAGCCCAGCTGGTTGTGATACTCACTTGATGGTTAGTTTTATTGTTTTAATTTGTTTAATTAGGGAATAGGCATCCGGGTTTGATAAATTATACAAGATATGAACTTTAGATTGGAAACATTATTTGTATGAGTAGACGAGTGGTTAATAAAGAATAGAACAGTGAATGCTTATGAGTAATGCAAAAAAAATGAAAACCTATAGAGAAAAACTTATTAGATTATACATTTTAATTATATATCTGTACATAATGACGTTTGACATACTCTTTTTGATTATATAAAACTTTCTTTGATTATCTTTTTTATATGACTTGACCTACTTAGACCTGAATTGGTCCAGAAAAACAATGTAACATAACGATAGACAAACGACTCTATTAGTTTCTGCCCCAAATGAAAAGATAGAGAGAATTACACAAAATGTCCTTTAGTTATTATTGAAATTGCATCCTATGTCCTTTATGTTAATTTTTCACTCATTGTATCATTTCTTTTCTAACTTTGCTACACCATGTGGCCTTTAGAGTAACCACCGTTAAAAACTCTCGTTAACTTAGACATGTGCCCCTCATGTGAGGGGCAAACATGTCATTTCACCTTATACTCTTCCTTCCTCATTTCACCTTACCTATTCCTTTTCTCTTTAAAACCCACACACACATACTTATATTGTCCGGAGAACTAGAGAGAGAAAAAGCTGAGAGGAGAGATGGAGAAGCAGAGATAAACGACAGAGAAAGAAGATAGAGAAAGCGGAGGTGGAGAGAGAGGAGATCGAGGTAGAAGACGTCGCCGACCGGGCCATAACCTACGGTTGGCTGACTGCTCAGAAACAGAGAGAGAAGGCCGACGAAGAAAGAGAGAGAGAAACCATCTACGACTTCTGGCCGGTCTTTGATGATGCATCTCGACGGTTTAGTAATGTTTTCCACCACCACACCAACACCCCCATACCCACTGCACCAACGCCGCACCTTCGTATCACCACCATCGCACCACTGTACACCACCACTACACTACTACCATTTTCAACCTCCACCCCACTGCATTCCCCACCTATGATGATGACGAAACAGAAGACGAACAAGGCCAGATAACATTTTACTCATCTTATGAAGAAGAAAGGAAGAAGAAAACCCCCCAATTCATAAAAACCTGATTCAATCCCACCTTAATTATCATCAGAAGAGGAATCGGAATCCGAAATCGAATTCCGATGGGTATACCAAAAACCGTTATTTTTTCTTATATCTTTGAATTTGATTCCAATGCTAGATCACTTCTGATTTTGCTATCAAACCCTCTAAAAGAATTGAAATTTTTTATGCCTTTGATAACACTCCAATGTAAAAACGTTGTTGTTTTAGTAATAATAATATGAAGAAGAAGAAAATTGAGGTTTGAATGGGGAGGTGGGTGAGGAAAAGAAATTAGTGAGTAAGAGGGTGTGGAATGTGGAGATGAGCTTATGTTATTATTGCAGGGGTTATTGATTATCAGATGAGAAATGGGTGAAATGACATGTTTGCCCCTCACGTGAGGGGTACATGTCTGAGTTAACGAGGGTTTTTAAACGGTGGTTACCCTAAAGGACATAGGGTGTATCAAAGTTAGAAAAGAAAGGACATAATTAGTGAAAAATTAACATAAAGGACATAGGATGCAATTTCAATAATAACTTAAGAACATTTTGTGTAATTCTCTCAAAAAGATATTTGGGTCCGCCACTACGTGTTAACACCATATGATTGCTCAAAAAAACGCTTTTAACCAAAATCGATTTGTATTATTTTTCAAAACGGGTTAGTATCATAGAATGACAAATTGTTTATTTAAAATCTTTACATTAATATCTGTACTTACTTCAAATATATCTTTAAATTGACCAATATTTTTATTAGTCTCACCATACCTTCGAATGCATCTTTAATTTATAATTTATAGTGACAATGATATTTTGAAATAAACCTTACCAAAACACATATTTTTATGATGTTTTTTTTATAATAATAATAATAATAATAATTAATTATTATTATTATTATTATTATTATTATTATTATTATTATTGCGAATTAAATTACCTACTTGTTTTATTGTGCTCTACAAATAATAATTTTTGTTATTGGTAATATAATAACTGTTATGAATGTAAATATATAATTTACATATGTTTTACTTTATAAGGGGACGGGACACTTCACTGAAAATTTTTTTATTTTCACTGATTTTTGTCAATCTTGTATTGACACATTATTTCACTGACTCATTTACTGAAATAGTTTTTTGGAGGCAGCACTCCACCGGAAATAAAATAGAGAAAAAGACAAAAGGGGGAGAGACAAACCACGGGTACCAGCCGTTAACTAGAACAAAGATTTGGTTCACGGGACCACTACCAGCATGGGTGACGACGGTGTTACCCTGCTGATAGTGTTGGTACCCGTGACCAATACTCGTAGCGCCCCGTCCCCCTAATTATTAATTACATACAGAAATATAATGATGTATTTTCATTTTGTAGCAATCCTTGGAAGTTTCTTTTGTCATTTTGGATGTTGGCGACATCTATCCGATGTCCCATGACCCATGCCATGGTTATATGTTGTTTTCTTTTCTTTTGCCCCTTAACTATGAACATTCACCAAAAGTAACCCCCTTTATTTGTTTTATTTTTTTTGCTAAACAATATTTTTTTTATCTTAATACTTTGTTAGGTACAATGATAATCGTCACTTCAAATTTTTGCCAATTTATTAGTCGACAGGAAAGAAATTTGTGAACCATAAGTCCAATGAAGGAGATTCTTTTAGTTTGAAGTGATATTGGTCATGTTAGGTTGTTTCACTTCCTTGATATTGGTCATGTTAGGTTGTTTTCACTTCCTCTTCTTCTCTAGCTGCAAATTGGGTTCTAGACACCATAAAAATTGTTAGAAAAGGTCATGAGGCTTCAACCTCACATGTATAAAAACATGAAGATATAGGTGCTAAATGAAAGGTGGATCGGGATTTCCGGATGGAATGGGGTGCTTAAGGGAAAATATTTCCTTTTTTACGAGAAAATTAAACCAAGTTAAGGTGGCCCGAAACCCCATCAAACGAGCCTCGAAATAGAGATACCTTTAAATAAAATCTGATCTTAACCATTCAACAACTTTCATATTTACACGTTATTATTGTTTCGATAGATACTTCGTACTCAAATGGCCATCAACTTTTCCAATAGGTTGTTTGTTCTTGCAATCAGATTTCTTAGTCGATTTGTGGAACACAAAATGTCCTTTATCTCGGGTATATGTCCACAAAATGAATAATACTATTTTTGTGATGTATATTAGCGGTGTAAACGAGTCGAGCTACTTACGAGCTAATCGAGCTCGGCTCGAAAACGAGCCTAGCCAAATCGAGCCCGAGCTCAAAACAAGCTCGTTTAGAAATGAGCACAAGCCTGAGTTTCGGTTATCGAGCCGGCTCAAGATTCTAAACAAGCCCACTATTTATATCATTTTATTTAATATATTAAATATATATTTAAATATTAATTGATACTATTTATAAAATGATGAAAAATAGTTGAATTATATATAATACTAACTTTTATCCGGGAGCGTCCCGGGTTGAAATATCTAATATAACATATCAATTTTACATATGGAATAGACTGATGCGCTTTACAGTTAAATGCAGGAAAACTGTAATCGATCATTCTAAAATGACTAACATGAAATAAGAAAAAAAAAAGTTATTTATTGAAATAGTATTATAATAACCATACATATTTTTATTTAAATACTATAAAGTTTTTAGTTTATGATGGTGCGCGTATATTGCAAATATCGAACGCATTAGTCTAAGGGTTATGTGATGCGTTAAAAAATTCATGGGTATATGATCAGGTATATAGTTCGGGTATTTGGGTATGTGGTTTTCGGGTAATAGGGTCGGGTATCACCTAATCTAGACCTGACCCAAACCCACGATTTTTTTTAAACTAATCCCAAACCCGACACAATACCTGTTGGGTTACAAAAAATAGTCGTTTTTTTCTTTGTTTATTATATAACACTATGGTACTCGTTGGAAAGATAATAAAACGCTCGTTAATTTGGTGTAATTTTTTTTCTTTAAAAAATCTCGTATATAAAAGATGTTAACGTTTAAAAGTTATGGAGGAAACATGAGAGAAAATAATAAAGTTTTAATATTTAGATTTAGTAGATTAGGTTTTAAAAAATAATAAAGTTTTTTTTTTTTTTTTTTTTTTTTTTTTGGCCTTCCAAAAAAAAAAAGTAGATTAGGTTTTAATATATTATTTGCTTTTTTTTAATTGGTGTAATAGGTGTCACCTATGATCCTACATGACATCTTTCAAAGGAGAGAATGTCTAAATAAATGACATGTAGGATTTCTTCCTTTGCAATATATATAGATATAGATAGATAATATTTATAACCAATATAAATAAATAATAAATGAGTCGAGCCTGAGCGAGCTCGAGCTTGAAATACTACCTACAAGCCGAGCTCGAGCTATAGAAATAAAGCTCGAATTGAGCGATCTCAAGCTCAAGCTTTCATAACCTAAAACAAGATTGAACCGGAGCCCAGTTAAGCTTGGGTTCGGCTTGACTCGTTTGCACCCTGAGATTGTCTATTACATTTTTTACTTTGTGGATGAAAGTGAAGATTTTGTAAAGTTGAGGGGGCTTTGATTGTAATCTAGCGGTTTTCAGTTGGAAAACCTCGGTGCCAGGTGCTTACAACTTATCCCATTTTAGAGATGGGCACACAAGAAACCTAACCAATAATAGAGCACCACGAGTACTGCAGTAGATCATAAACAAACGCATGTTCCTTGACTTCCTCACAAGACACAACTCAATTTGGATTCCACTTTAATTCCTTGGCTTATCCATTTGTTTAGAATATATAACGTTATACAAATATTTTAATGTTAATTTTTTCAACGCCCAACAAACAGAAACAGATGTCCTGATTATCTAGCGTATCCATCAATTGGTTACAAAAACACCCCATACCCCCTTTGGTGAATACACATTTTAGGTGTCCGCTCACATGTAAAGCTGGATAGACAAAACCCACCAAGCCATCAGTTCCGGGGAAAACCTGACCCCTCACTCGCCCGAAGGCATGACAGTGGAGAACCAGTAAAACTTGGTGGGATCAAGGATCGAACCTGTCACCTCAAGGAGGTTAGGCTCTACCCATTATTTCTCATGCTACTCCACTACAAGGGTGTGGGAAATTTTAATTTTAATAATGTGTATATAACTAAAACAAAATATTTTACTGATTATTCACTGTCGTGCCTTCGGGCGTGTGGGTTATTGGGTTTTCCCTGGATTGGTGGACCTGGAGGACTAGGTGCCCCGTGTGTATCCTGAATTCGTAATAAAGGGATTCACACAGAAGCCCGTGACGACTTTGTTGGCCTTTCATAAAAAAAAACTAACTTTAAGACCCTTTCACGAACAATAACTTACACATTAACATCAACATTTATTGAAAATGAGAACTAATGATTTTTCAAAGTAATAAAAGACTATATCTGTGGTATCAAGGTGTTAATAACGCTTTGTCTCTTTAAGTGGTGAAAGTTCAAATCTCATTAGTGACAAAAAAAATTAGCTATTAAAAAAAGACCATATCTAAGTTTATAGTTTTCACGACTTAGATTTTTAACCAAAACAAGTATTAGATAACTGTATAAAAAAGACAGTTACCCATTTTTTGCTTAGCCATGATGAGCCATGATTCTCAGGGAAAAAAACATAGAGGTTTTGGGCCAATACGTACTACTTAAATTAGAGAATACGATTAGGATCCAGTCATCCAGGCCCCTCTAAGAAAAAAATAATCGGCCCAAGGGCCTTCCCAAGTGGAGATAGAGTTGAAAAAAAACCGTATCCGGAACCGGACCTTAGAAAAAAATCAGGACCGGTTATTTTTATACCTAGGTATTTTGTACACACAATCGTATATTGCCCTATCCCTAGGGTACGGATAGTGTATAAGTTTTGTGCTCATTACCCCGTACTGAAACCGTACCCGATCTATGCCCATAACTGGTTATACCCAATGCCTGAACCCGATAATACCTTTGCCCGAACCCGATTATACCTATGCCCGAACTTGATTATACCCTACACCCGATACCGTTTTTTTCTAATACCCGATAGAATATCCGAATTTTTAGAGTATATTTTTTAGAAATACATATTATAAAGCAAATAATTTTTAGTTGAGTGAACCTATGTTATTGTAACTTATTTTAATTACTTTTACAAATACAAAGCAAATTCAAGTGGTGGACAAACAAAAGAGAAGGGGAAAATTGTTGAGTAAATAGAACTTCTTCAATAAACTTATAAAAAGAATATTATAATGATTTAGAACTCAACAGGACATTCTCACTCAAATCAAACAAATAAATAAGGGAATCCGTTGAGTTCGTACCATTTCATGGATACAACTCAATTCATCGATTACTATCGGGATGAACCCAATCCGGAATGCGAACCATAATGAAAACGCCTAAACCGGTAACAAGAATACCAGTTATAGTACATACTATCCAAAGATAAATTCTTCCAGTAATAACGACTATTTCCGCCACTTCCCTCCACATTTCATCAAGTGGCCATGCTGTACAAAATAACCGGTAATCAACCGTAACTTGTTAATAACCGAAATCATAACCAGTTAATAAACAGTAAAGGAGTTACCGATTCTTTTAACCGGGTTTTAACCAATTTACCAGTTAACCAAAAAATTTTAAAAAAATTCGAGAAAAAACTGGTTAATTAACCGGAAAACCGGTTATTATCGGAATAAGTTAAAGCATAAAAGGAGAAAAAATCGATGGTTCGTTTAATCGAATAAGTTAGGGAAAAAAACTCCGATAAAAAAAAAGGAAAAAAAAAACAGTATGTGCGCCTCATGTAATAAAATGGAAAGACTAATTGGTTGGGTTATTAAGTCCAATAACTTATTGGAAAACTAGATTAATGATAAGACATGCTAGCACCTAAAAGTCAAAATTGGAGAAATCCTAAACATGATTAAACTTAGAGTGCAAAACTTCTTTACAAGGCTTAGAATATCCCAAGGCTCAATTCAACGATTACTACGAGCCTTTGTAATATTACCATGAAAAGTAGATGTTACTAATCAAAAGACACAAGACTCAGTTACATGATTGCTATGAACCTTATGGTTTTGAAAACTTTATCCACCATTTCAAGTGGAATGACTAGTGTTATTATATAGACTCTACAAACCAGAAATGCATGTCATGACCCACGGTATCCAAACACACACATATCCAAAACTCAAGTTAATAAAGATCAAGAACTCATATTCATAAAGTATAATAATGGCTTAAGGATTTCAAAAGCATGAAAACACCATCACCCTAAAAAATTTATATCATAAACATTAAAGTCCATCTTCACTAACGTGATACAACAAGATTAGCAACTACTGGCCATATACAAGAAAGAACTAACACTTGGTGGTAGAATCATGCTATAATCACAAATTATCAGCCGAAGCCAATTCAAAGTTATAGAATTATTTATTGATCCTAGGTGATTAATGGACAACCTTTTCTCTTGATTTGTGGTAGAATGGAGTAGAAATAGGGCTGGAATTAAAAGGGTAACATCCCTAGAGTGTTGCAAGTGATGTGTAGTTGGATTGATCAAGTGTGGTGGGAAAGCCTCTATATATAGGCAGATTCTAGGCCGTGCATAGTTGTACATATATCAAGCATGGTCATGCCATTATCTAGTATGATGTTATATGTGTATCATTCTTTGTTGAATATTATGGTGTGTTAATCCTCCGCCTTCCTTCATTCACAATAATCAATATATAAGGTTGTTATAAACATGGAATGACTCAAGAACTGATCAAAGATTTTATTAAACAAAGAATAACCCAAAACAACACCAGACCCATTTACAAACTACAAAGACCTGAAGAACACCAACAGATCTAAACAAAGAACTTACAACAGACTCTAAACCTATCTACTGATCTAATCAACAAAACAATCTCTCCACTACAAAACAGATACAAGACGTATCTGAATACAAAGAGAATGAAACCCTAATTGACTGATCTAGACGAAACAGAAAGCAAAGAACCAAAAACTGGTTAAAGAACCAAATGAAGTGAGAGACTAGGTTTTTATAGAAGGCATGGAATCTTCTAATGAGAAAACACACCAGCCTCATATCTCAGCCATTGGATTATTATTATCACACGGATCACGATCTCAATGGCTAAGATTTATCTTCAACAAACACACTTAAATAGGTGTGTATATCTGATGGGCTGCAACAATCTTCAGAGTCCATTAAGAAACAGCTAGCTTCAGCCCATATATCCTTAGCCCATAATCATCAGCTCAGCAAGGCCCACAAACAGTTATCATCAGCCAACAAAAATAATGTGCTCCAAGCCCAGACAATATAACATGTAAAATAAAAAACAAACAAAAAATAAAAGTGTCTTAGTAAACTTTATTAACAATCAAGAATCAAACTGGACAAATCATACCTTAGATTTTTAACAAAGGTTACAAAGAGATCTCCTATTTTTGGAGATGGTTAATACGATAATTACATTACAACAACAACAACAACAACAATAATAATAAAATAATAAAGACTAGCGTAATTATCGTCGTCTATTACACCCCACAGTCGAAGCGGGAGGCGAACGGATGCTTAGACTGGTACGAAAGTCATTGAAGAGGACCGAGGCAGGCCCTTAGTGAAGATGTCTGCAATCTGAAAACAGGAAGGCATGTGAAGGATACGAACTAGGCCCTTTTGGACATGTTCTTTGACGAAGTAAATGTCGAGCTCGATGTGCTTGGTTCGTTTGATGCTGAACCGGTTGCCCAATAAGTAAATGGCGCTGACGTTGTCACAGTGAACCAAGGATGTTTTGTCAGTAGACGATGTAGCTCAAGTAGAAGGTTTCGTAACCAACATATTTCTGCAACAACATTTGCGATGCCACGGTACTCGGGCCTCTGCATTAGAACGGGAAATTGTACATTGTCTCTTAGAGGACCAAGAACTCAGGTTGTCGCCAAGGTAGACACAATAACCGGACGCAGAGTGATGAGTGTCAGGGCAAACAAACCCAATCAGCATCTGTGTAGGCACGAATGGAGAGTGCCAAAGAAGAAGTGAGGTGAAGACCATAGTCAGCAGTGCCTTGTAAGTACCGAATGATACATTTAAGTGCATTCCAGTGAGCAATGCACAGCAGAGTGCATGTGCATACATATTTGCTGAACAGCATATGCAATGTCGGGTCTGGTGAAGGTTAAGTACTGTAAGGCACCTGCGAGGCTTCTGTAGGTGGTAGGGTCATCAATTAACGAATCTGGTTCACTGGCTAATTTACTCTACGTTTCCACCGGGGTCGCCGCAGGTTTGTATGAGTCCATACCTACGCGATGAATTATATCCTTGGCATATGCATGTTAGGATAGAAAAAGCTTGTCACCCGTTCGAGTGATTGAAATGCCAAAAAAATAGGATAAGGGCCCTAAATCCTTCATAGCAAATTCACCTGCAAGAATAGTCATTAGCCGTTGTCGTAGAAGGTCAGAGGAGGTGGTGAGGATGAGGTCGTCCACATAGAATAGAAGATAGGCGACATCATGACCGTGGTGATAAATAAATAAGGAGTTATCCGTCTTGCACTGAGAGAACCAATGTTGAATGACAAAATCAGTGAACCGTTGATACCAGGCACTGGGGGCCTGTTTGAGGCCATAAAGAGACTTTTTGAGGCGGCAAACGTGATCAGGGTAGTCATGATGGCGAAATCCCATTGGTTGGTGCATGTAGACGGTTTACTGCAAGTGGTTGTGTAAAAAGGCGTTTGTAACATCTAACTGGTGTATGGGCCATGACTGAGAAAACGCCTGAGTAAGAACAGTCTGAATAGTGATGGGTTTGACCACCGGACTAAATGTGTCATCACAGTCAACGCCAACATGTTGACTACGACCATCGCATACCAACCTTGCTTTATATTGTTCTAAAGAGCCATCAGAACGAAATTTGTGCTTAAATAACCACATATTGCAAATGATATTCATGTCAGCGACGACGAGGTACTAGTTCCCAAGTCTCTTTTTTAATACGTGCACTAAATTCGTTTTGCATGGCATCGTATCATTCAGGTGTGGACAAGGCAAAGTGAGGATTTTTTTTG
Source organism: Ambrosia x helenae (assembly GCA_030844895.1). Lineage (NCBI taxonomy): Eukaryota > Viridiplantae > Streptophyta > Magnoliopsida > Asterales > Asteraceae > Ambrosia > Ambrosia x helenae. The sequence goes on from JAUTDX010001185.1 coordinate 80,707, forward strand.
GAATTGGGACAATGGAAGTAGTGTTTAGGTTGAACAGATGTTTAGGTTTGGTGATGCCGTCCATTGCTCTAGTACGCATGGTACGGGTCGGTTGTTGAGGTATCGAGTGAGGATGGGTGGGCTGAGGTGTAAACGTCGTCGGGGAAGGTTGTGGAAGGGTCTAGGCATTTGGCGCTTGGGCCGACGTGTGGTCAGAAGGTGGAGAATGGGGCAGTTAGGGGTGTGGGCTAGAGGAGAGGGAGTTCGGCTAGAAGGAGTTGTTTGTGGGCCAGGATTGGTGAGGAGGAGGGGATGATTGGGTTGAGTGGGGTGGGTGGGCCGTCTGGTGTTGGGCCGAGAGATGTTGAGAGGTGGTGCGTTGGGTGGGACAATGGGTTGGGGAGAATTTATATTATTCCACAACAGTGGATTAAATGGCGGGGAAGAAAATTATAGTCTAGGATGGTATTAGGGTGTTGAATGGAGAAGGGATAAATGGACTCCTCAAATTGGACATGGCGAGATATAAATATTTGATTGGTAGAGAGATCAAAACATTTATACCCGCGATGGTTTGAGGGGTAACCAACAAAGACATAAGGTTTGGAGCGGTTGGTGAGTTTGTGTAAGGTGGTGGAGGGGGTGATGGGGTAGCATAAGCAACCAAAAACGCGCAGATGTGTTATAGGTTGGGAGGACATTGTATAAAAGGGTCGTGGGGGATACTAAATTCAAAAAGATTTTAATTTCGATTTATTTTCTATTAACCGATGTTGGTATACTAAATTCTTCAATTGGAATCTCAGATCCGAAGCCAAATACAATAAAAGTAAGTCTCTCAAAATTCAAGGGTCAAAATGCAACTTTCATAAATTAAAGGGTTTAATTTGACAAGTTTAAAAGGCAAGGTGAAAATTGATAAGATTCAAATGTTTAAGGGGGGAGAACGATTCGTTTCTCCAAATGGTGGTCAAAATTGGCAAATCTTTAAAGTTTATCTAATGATAAAATTCAGGAATTTGATTAAGTCCGGATTATTTGTCGTATCTAATACAAGTTGTAGTTTGTGTGCAGTTTTTATATAAAAATTTTTTTGCAGGATTAAACACAACCAGTGTGCTCATCATGATTCAAACGACAAAGCTTGAAACTGAACAAGACCCAAACCTAAAAACAAGATTATCCTGAACAACATGAACCCTATATTCCATATTCAGAGAAACCAGACCGTGGTAGAACTCTAGCAACCGTAGCTGAAGAAGATTCGAATCGAGAAATGAAAGTGAATATGATATTGATCTACGTCTTTGTCACAGAATCGTCAATCAAAACAGTGGAGATTTCTTGATTCCTCCCAAGTTATCAAAGCTGATCGAAGACAAAGACACGATCTCATGAAGCCACGACCAAAAGTCAAATCAGCAAGTATTCAAGTCTTCAGAGGGAGATGTGCACTGCGGTGTGACTTCCATGTTGAAGATTGTCAAATATGTAGACTTGAAGACTGAAGATCATTAACTAGACCTTAGGGGGGTATGTGAACGGTATTCAAGACATCTCCAGCTCAGTGACTGGTTAAGTATGCGATCACTAGCTAGGTCCAAAGGGGAGACTCTTAGTGCACTTCGTGTATGTCCCCAGCTAGTGATAGGTTGATATTGTAGTAGGCATGATTGTATAGCGTTTTAGATGTTATCGGGATATACTGTAGTGTTTAGGGGTATTTTAGTCAACATTCTAGTGCCATACGCATATGAAGGGTCATACATGTACATGTGGTACACGTATGAAGCCCATACGGGTCAATGTGTAGGCCTATGGGCAGCAGGGACTATAAATACCTCATGTCTTAGCTTATTTTGTAACCCTTAAAGAACTTTTGCCAAATATTAAAAGTTGCAGCCCTTTGTGTGGATTTTTGTGTGTATGCTCTCTCTAGTTTATTATCTTCATAAACACACACCTATAATGACTAACCGGATCGCTGGTTCAGCCCTCGATCCGTTATGTGTGCGATACTAATTTCTTGTCGATCCATATTTTTTTATGATGATTATACTCAAGTTACGAGCCGATTGATTCAACCCTTACTTTCTTTGCATTAGGTTTTTAGATTACGGTTTGTTATCTGGAGTTTAAATACGAACTAATTATTGTTGATTGAATGAAATTGCTGAAAATAATGAGTAGAGGCGCGCCAAATCACAAGTCCCGCAGCAGCTAAACCCACTAGTTCTCTACTTCTCTTTAAAATTAAATTTGAACTCGTTACCTCACTTTTCTAGGTAGGGATGGCAATGGGTCGGGTTTGGGACGGGTTTAGGTAATCCCAATCCCATACCCGATTAGGTATTGCTTGTCCCAAACCCGGCCAAAACCCGACGGGTTTGTGTCAGGTAATTACCCATTGGGTATCGGGTATACCCGCGGGTTTCGGGTAAACCCATTAATTTTTAAAACTTACTCATTGAGTATATCGACCAAAAACCCGACTGACATCTATTAGGTAACTATTAACCAATTACATTTAACATTATTAAATATATATGTAAATGATTACAACGTATAAATATAAAATAGTTGAATCATATAAAAACAATCAAAGACAT